>CAUYLG010072390.1:0-29819 GCA_963573385.1 Cacajao melanocephalus | reverse complement strand
TCCATATGAAGTTTAAGGTGGTTTTATCCAGTTCTGTGAAGAAGGTCATTGGTAGCTTGATGGGGATAGCACTGAATCTGTAAATACTTTGGGCAGTATGGCCATTTTCAAGATATTGATTCTTCTTAACCATGAGCGTGGAATGTTTTTGCATCTGTTTGTGTCCTTTCTTATTTTGTTGAGCAGTGGTTTGTAGTTCTCCTTGAAGAGATCCTTTACATCCCTTGTTAGTTGTATTCCTAGGTATTTTATTCTCTTTGTAGCAATTGCGAATGGGAGTTAGCTCTTGATTTAGCTCTCTGTTAGTCTGTTACTGGTGTATAGGAATGCTTGTGATTTCTGCACATTGATTTTGTATCCTTAGACTTTACTGAAGTTGCTTATCAGTTTAAAGATATTTTGGGTTGAGACGATGGTGTCTTCTAAATATACAATCATGTCATCTGCAAATAGAGACAATTTGACTTCCTCCTTTCCTAATTGAATACCCTTTATTTCTTTTTCTTGCTTGATTGCTCTGGCTAGAACTTCCGATATTATATTGAATAGGAGTGCTGAGAGAGGGTATCCTTGTCTAGTGCCAGATTTCAAAGGGAATGCTTCAGTTTTTGCCCATTCAGTATGATATTCGCTGTGTGTTTGTCGTAAATAGCTTTTATTATTTTGAGATACATTCCATTGATACCTAGTTTATTGAGAGTATTTAGCATAAAGGGCTGTTGAATTTTGTCGAAGGCTTTCTCTGCATCAATTGAGATAATCGTGGTTTTTGTCTTTGGTTCTGTCTATGTGGTGGATTACATTTATAGACTTGCATATGTTGAACCAGCCTTGCATCCCCAGGGTGAAACCTACTTGATCATGATGGATAAACTTTTTGATGTCCTGTTGCAATTGGTTTGCTAGTATTTTATTGAAGATTTTTGCATCAATGTTCATCATGGATATTGGCCTGAAGTTTTCCGTTTTGTCGAGTCTCTGCCGGATTTTGGTATCAGGATGATGTTGGTCTCATAAAATGATTTGGAAACGATTCCCTTTTTTTGTACTGTTTGGAATAGTTTCAGGAGTGGTACCAGCTCCTCTTTGTACATCTGGTGGAATTTGGCTGTGAATCCGTCTGGACCTGGGCTTTTTTTGGTCAGTAGGCTATTATCGCTGCTTCAACTTCAGCCCTTGTTATTGGTATATTCAGGGTTTCAACTTCTTCCTGGTTTAGGCTTGAGGGTGCAAGTGTCCAGGAATTTATCCATTTCTTCCAGATTTACTGCTTTATGTGCATGGAGTTGTTTGTAGTAATCTCTGATGGTAGTTTGTATTTCTGTGGAATCAGTGGTGATATCCCCTTTATCTTTTCTTATTGCACCTATTTGATTCTTCTCTCTTTTCTTTTTTATCAATCTAGCTAGCAGTCTATTTTGTTGATGTTTTCAACAAACCAGCTCCTGGATTTATTGATTTTTTGAAGGGTTTTCTGTGTCTCTATCTCCTTTAGTTCTGCTCTGATCTTAGTTATTTCTTATCTTCTGCTAGCTTTTTAGTTTTTTTGATCTTGCTCCTCTAGCTCTTTCAATTTTGATGATAGGTTGTCGATTTTAGATCTTTCCTCACTTCTCATGTGGGCATTTAGTGTTATAAATTTCCCTCTAGACACTGCTTTAAATGTGTCCCAGAGATTCTGGTATGTTGTGTCTTTGTTCTTGTTGGTTTCAAGGAATATCTTTATTTCTGCTTTCATTTCATTGTTTATCCAGTCGAAATTCAGGAGCCAGTTGTTCAGTTTCCATGAAGTTGTGTGGTTCTGAGTTAGTTTCTTAATCCTGAGTTTCAATATGTTTGCCCTGTGGTCTGAGAGACTGTTTGTTATGATTTTTATTCTTTTGCATTTTCTTAGGAGTTATTTACTTCCAATGATGTGGTCAATTTTAGAGTAGGTGCTATGTGGTGCTGAGAAGAATGTATAGTCTGTGAATTTGGGGTGGAGCATTCTGTAGATTTCTATTAGGTCTGCCTTGTCCAGATCTGAGTTCAAGTCCTGGATATCATTGTTAATTTTCTGTCTCGTTCATCTATCTAATATTGACAGTGGAGTGTTAAAGTCTCCCACTATTATTGTGTGTGAATCTAAGTCTCTTTGTAGGTTGTTAAGAACTTGCTTTATGTATCTGGGTGCTCCTGTATTTGGTGTGTTTATATTTAGGATCATTAGCTCTTCTTGTTGCATTGATCCTTTTACCATTATGCAATGCCCTTCTTTGTCTCTTTTGATCTTTGTTGTCTTAAAGTCCATTTTATCAGAGACTAGTATTGTAACTCCTGGGATTTTTTGCTCTTCATCTGTTTGGTACATCTTCCTCATCCCTTTATTTTGAGCCTATGTGTGTCCTTGCACATGAGATGGGTTTTCTTTGATGTTTTCATCCTTTTCGCACTGGTTTCTTCCCATCTTTGTGGATTTATCTTCCTGTTGTCTTTGAAGTTGGTGACTTTCAGATGGGGTCTCCTAGTGGAGGTCCTTTTTGTTGAAGTTGAAGCTATTTCTTTCTGTTTCTTAGTTTTCCTTCTAACAGTCAGGCCCCTCTGCTGCAGGACTACTGGGGGTCCACTCCAGGCCCTGCTTGCCTGGGAATCACCCATGGGGGCTACAGAACAGTAAGGGTTGCTGCCAGTTTCTTCTTCTGTTATCTTTATCCCAGAAGAATACCCACCAGATGTCAGCCAGAGATCTCCTTTATGAGGTGCCTCTTTGGATATATGGGGGTCAGTGATCTGCTTGACAAGACAGTCTGTCCCTTATCAGCACTCAAGTGCTGTGCTGAGAGCTCTGTTGTTCCATTCAGAGCTGCTGGACAGGTACATTTAAGTCTGCTGCAGCTGAACTCATAACCACCTCTTTTCCCAGGTGCTCTGTCCTGGGAAGGTGGAGCTTTATTTATAAGTCCCTCATGTGCTGCTGCCTATTTTCAGAGATGCTCTGCCCAGCAAGGACGGAGTTTAGTCACAGTCTGCCAGCAGAGGCACTGCTGAGCTGCCGTGGGCTCTGTCCAACTGCCATGTAAACTTACTTGCAGTTTTGTTTACAGAGGTACATTAGGACTGCCTCAGTAATGGCGGTTTGCCTCAGTAATGGCCAAACCAGTTTTGAAGTACATATAAAGCATTTCATATTTGAACCCAAGTCTTTTTTCTCATACTCTACTCTTTTTTTCATCCAGCCACACTGCTGCTTCTCTAGAACATATTCACTAAAGGCATTAAGTAACTCCTATGACTATGTCTACATGGGACTACAGGTCTGCTAATTTGATTGATGTATCCAACCAAAGGAATTGGTTGATTGGATCAAACAATTGAAGGATCAAATAAATGAATTTTCAGCATCAAATTTGACATTCTTCAGAACTCAGTTTAGACCCTTATTTTTGAAAGTTATAACTTAATCCTCCAAAACTGGATTAGGTGGCCATTTTCCATCATTACACAGCACACTTTATTTACTCTAACTTAAAGTTTATTATTCTCCAGTATTTGTCATTGTTCTATTATTTGCTTTCTGATCACCTGGATTGTGTGCAACTAAAGGGTAAGCAATTTTTGTCCCCTTATTCATTTTATAGCTCTAGTACCTAACATAATTGTTAGTATGTAGTAGCTATCATATAAAAATCTATGTTTAATGAAAGAATAAATTTAATGAACTGTTGATAGTGAAATTAGGGTAGGAATTTTTATAAAGGGCTGATTTGTCTAGCCTCTGTCAAGAGTGGTTGCAGATCTGAATGGATGCAGATTTCTTAATGAATGAATAAGCTATTCTGTTTCTACTCTTACCTTAAGCTACTAGGTTGAAGCTCAGACAAGGAGGATGAATAACATTGTCCTGCCAGTTGTACAGATGTTCACCCAATATTCATAAATTACAAATTTAAGATCTAATCATTAGTGATGCCTAAGTCAATGATTTAGTCATGTGCTGATTAAGTTTTCTGATGATTAATGATCAACAGTAGAATACTGCTATAACAGAAGGCTAGCTTCAATTGTTTACAGGACCACTGTTTCTGCTCTAATCATAGCTAGCTGTCCAGAGGAACTTGGTTAAAGACCAAGATTCTGAAAACAAATCAATCCTCATAGTTGAATATATAGCTTAAGGTACCTGCTCAAATGTTGATTGGTTGCCTAATCATTGCAGTGTGGACTACAGACTCTAATTAGGGTATAGCTCTGAAATTGTGAGAAAAGGTCAGGAAACATCATTCTCCAAAGCTTACACTGATTAGAATCAATATTAAATGGATTAGATTGCTCATATGGGGAAATCATCCACCATAAGAGATGAACTGTAAATGTTATTTCTACTGGGGTTTCTTCCAGAACTTGATCTTAGGCACTGTTACCCCACCTCTTCAAGAGGGCTAAAATATAAACTTTTTGTAAAACTTTGGTGGTGGAGCTGATTGCAGAGTGTTTCAGAATTGAGACTGAATGGGTGTCTAGACAATGCTCTCCAGGAGAGCAAGAGTCTATATTCAGCAGATGTTACTTTTCTGTTCACATGCTCTCAAAAAGTGCACTGTAAAGTGTAATGGGAGAATTCTCTATTCGTATAAGATTCTTCAACTCCTTCTCACATTAAAGGGCCTTCTTTTGACTTATATATTGAATGCCACATGAAGGATATATCATAGACAGAAGGAATTATCAGGAAAGTTATGCATGTTCATTCTCTCTTTTTTAAGTGTACCCTTTGAATGTATCAATCCATTTTAAGATGTTGGTTGCAATCATCAAGGGAAGAGATTTCCACCACCCTTTCCTTTTTACTTTCCAAATAGCATTATTTCCTTAAGAGCACTTGAAAAGAAAATATTTGTTGTTGCTTAATAACAAAACACCTTTGTAGAAATGTCCTTTTTTGTGTGTTTGTTTATTCTCTTCCTTGTCCAACCCCATTTTTCCCCTTAGAAAGAATTACAATCTGTTACAAACTTTGCTTATTTATTTACAGTAGATCCAATGAGTCTCTAGGTGTACATTACAAAAATTAAAACATGACTTTTTGGCCGGGAGTGGTGGCTCAAACCTGTAATCTCAGGTCTTTGGGAGACAGAGACAGGGGGATCACTTGAGCCCAGGAGCTCACTCAAGACTATCCCTGGCAAAAATGTGAAACCCTGTCTCTCCAAAAATAAAAATAAAAATAAAAATAGCAGGGCGTGGTGGCACACACCTGTATTTCCAGCTACTGAGGTGGGAGGATCGCTTGAGCCCAGGAGTTCCAGGCTGCAGTGAACCATGATGAAGCCACTGTACTCCAGCCTGGGTGACAGAAGACTCTGTCAAAAAAACAAAAACAAAAACAATTCCAAACTTCATGACTTCTTATGACTTTTGATTGATTTAAAAGAGAAGCTGTTCCCTGCCCCTCTGTGCCTTATTCTTACAGTCCAAGCTCATTCAACCTGCAGCCCACAGGTCTCATGTGGCCCAGGACAGCTTTGAGTACAGCCCAATATAAATTTGTAAACTTTCTTAAAACATTAGAATTTTTTGTGACTTTTTAATTTTTTAGTTTATCAGTTATGTTTAGTGTTAATCTACGTTATGTGTGGCCCAAGACAAATCTTCTTCCAATGTGGCCAAGGGAAGCCAAAAAATTGGACATTTCTGTCTATCTGCAAGCACTTTCATGTCTTTGCTTGCTGTTACGGATTTTTGTTAACAAAATTGAGAACTCTATCCAAAATATTTTATTTTCCAAAGGCACATGAATACCATTTAAATAACAAGGACATGTAAGTACTTGTGCAGTATTTTTTGTATAAAAATTTCCCAAAATTGTACAGATTATATTTGACCTGTATAAAGCTGGCTTTACAGATAGACCAAAAAACTACTGTGTGGTCAAATTTTAGAGGCTCACTTTCTCCAGAATATATGCACGCACACACACACACACACACACACACATACACAAACACACACACACACTTGTTATAATGTTTAACATTACACTATTAGATAAGCATTCCTTTGGATTTTAAACATATTTATATCTTCTAAAGTTTTCTTTTTAAGAAATACATTTGGTTAGGGGAGCTCCTTAAGTCCTTATCAGATAAATTATTTGCTAGGAATCATGTAATGCAGTAATAACAGCAAAATTTTAAATTGGTGGGATTTCAGGAGCACAGCTGTTTAATAGACATGCTAAAAGGGTGGCAGCAAAGAAGCAATAAAACCCCAACATCACTCATTTCTAAATTATTGTCAGAGCCTAATGTAATCATATATGTAACAACATTTGTTCAATAAAATATTGATATAAGCCTTGATCATTTAGTAAAAATGTTGGAGCAGGAAGAACTCTTGGAGATCTTCTAATTCAAATCCTTCACATTACAGAGGAAAAAGAAAAAAAAAAGATTGGCTTGAGTGCCAATTCAGTTTTTCTTCCTGTAAACCAAACTAATCTTGCCACTGTACTATAGAGAAAGTGTTGGTACAAACTTCCCAATTGAAGTTTTTTTATGTGACAGAAAAGTACATATCCCTGCCTTTTGATAACATAAGCCATATGCTCTCACATAAACCTGATCTTCTAAAGCAAGAGTACACAGACAAGACATACGATTTTCTTTTCTTTTTTCATTGAGACAGAGTTTTGCTCTGTTGCCCAGACTGGAGCACAGTGGTGTGATCTTGGCTCACTGCAACCTCCACCTCCTGGGTTCAATCGATTCTCCTGCTTCACCCTCCCAAGTAGCTAAGATTACAGGCACCCGCCACCATGCCTGGCTGGCAATTTTTTGTATTTTGTAGAGATTGGGTTTCACCATGATAGCCAGGCTGGTCTTGAACTCCTAATCTCAGGTGATCCGCTCACCTCAGCCTCCCAAAGTGCTGGGATTACAGGCATGAGCCACCGTGCTCAGCCAAGACATACAACTTTCTACACAAGTTGAGAGAAGATAAATTCCTTACTTTAACACACATTGAAAACTTGTTTACACTACAAATGGTGTTCAAGATGGTTAGTGTTAGCCATCATGCAAAGGTAGAATAAGTTGTCCTCCAATATCTGATTCACCAACATTTCCCATTATATCTGAAATTTCACTCTCAGAAATCATTCATGTCTACAAAAGTTCTTAGTTTATAAAGCACTCATAGTTGAAAAGGTCTTAATTTTTCTGAATGCTTCCCAAGGGTCCCACTAGATGCTGGCAGGTCCCATAGGAATGGATGACCAGCAAGGTAAAGTTTGTTAAAGAAGAATAAAAATGGAGGCCACAATTTAGATATACCCCAAAGCTAACGCCTATAGACACGTAGTTAAAATTTAAATCATTCTGATTTCCCCCAAACACTAGCTCTTATTATAAACCTAACACAAAATGTAAGCATCATGTCCTTTCAACATGATTCACTGAAATAAAACCAATCATCTAGAGACAAATCAATTTAAACATATCTGCTTGCCATAACAAGAATGTTAATGTCAGCAGCCAATCACAGAAAAGGTCAAAATACTTTCTTCTTTATGCTTTATAAACTATGCTATAACAGCTGTGAACAGGGCTTCTTACCACTTTCAGTTTGAGGTCTCCCAGTTCACAAACTGATCTTTTGTATGCACAATAAACTTTAAACTTTTTTCTAACTTGATTTCATTTTGTTTTTGACAAGGTTGATGGAGAAGTGAAATGATGTACAGAATGTAAGGCACCATTTTTGAAGATGGCATTGGGCACTGCATTAGAGAACTTTGGGCTATAATTAGCACCTATGGGATTGTATAAATTTGGATATGAATGCAGTATGTGGAGGTGATCAAAGAGTATTGAAAACTCTTTCCATCTTTCTAAGAGCCATCTATGGTTATGGAAAAGGATCTAGAGAGAAAGAAAGCAGTGATCCATACAAAGGAATGGCTGGCATTAATTGGTGTTTTACATGTGGAGGGCTTTGTGCTAGGCTCCAGGACTAGGCAATAATACATATTTCTTAAATTTCAAGGACTAAAAATTCAAAACGTCTCAACTAAAGTGATTTCCTACATACAATAGCTCTAAACTTCTAAAGTAGAATCTCTCTGTTCAGACCTGCACTGCAGTTTCCGTTTATAAAAGTAGCAAAGTCTGCTCAAGTTTAGACATAAAGAAAGTGAAAGATCTAACATTTAGAGTTCTTAACTAGGTTCATTTCTCCAAGTTTATTATTCTGCAGGGCAAGTAGTTGCACATCATTGAAAGCCTAATGGTGCAAAATGAAGAGAAAGTTTCGATTCACTGAAAGTCGATTACATCGTTCTCAGCATAACACAATACCCCTGCGATTTCAATCTAGCCTTGCTACAAATTTTGCTAACTTCTGGCTACACTCTGGATTCTTCTTTAGACTGGCAGCTTCAAAATTAAATTAACCTAAAGTCAATAATATCTGACACTTTTTTCTTTATTTTGATATGTTTCACCTTTTCCTTCACTTACTGTTATCTTCACTCAGATTTTGACTCTAAACTAGAACTTGACATTCAGTTAGACTGCTATGATTGGCAAAGGAAGTATGTGCCTCATGAATGTTTTCTATTTTAAAGTGGTTTAACTGCCTGTGGTGAGCCTGGAAAGTAAAACCAATACCTCCTGGCTAATTGTGATTTCCTTCAGCTCTGTGCTGGGGATCAAACCCAATCATTCCATTTGTTCAATAGGCATCTAATTGAGAACTATGGAAATCTAACATGTTGGTTAAGACAAATGATCGGTACATACCAATATGGATCTACTTGTTCTTGAAATCCTGCCGTGGCTAACATAAGAAGAGTTCAGGAACCTCCACCCTCCCAGGTGAGACCTATAAAATTTACATTTAGAGAGTACAGTGGGGTAGTTGAGTTCCCAGGCTTATGGAACCAGACTGCCTGGATTCAGATATTTGCTCCACTTTCTGCAGCTTGACTATGTGGTACATCTGACTTAACATCTCCATGTCTAGTTTCTTTATTTGCAAAATCAAAAAAAATAATTGTACCTACTGCATGTGGGTTTTGTGAGGGTTAAATAATACATGTAAAAGACTTAGAACACATAAAAATTACTGATGTTATTTATTATTACTATGTTTTTTAATTTTATTAAATGCCCAGCCCTTTGCTGGGAGCTAAAGGTATTTTCAGGGATAAAAATATGTTTTAGTAGGCGAGGCAAACAATTATCATATCATGTGATCATTGAGGTAACTAGCCAGCTCTCAGGGGAATCAGGGAGGGTTTCACTGGGGATATTATTCTAAAATTTTGCATGGAAGATGTGTAAGAGTTAGTCAGGTGGAGTGTGAAAGCATGTTATGGCAGTAACAGTGTTCTAAAAAGAGAGAACAGCCATGAGACAAGAGAGCATGTGGCGAGTTTAGGGTACTGAGAAAAGTTCAATATGGCTGATGGAGGCTCATACTGACCCAGACAGGGGAAAGATCGCAAAGGGCCTTGAAGTCCATCTCAAGAAATTTAGATATTGCCATACAAGCAACGGAAAATCTTGAAGCATTTAAGCAGAAGAATGACTGGATCACATTTGCATTTTTTTTTTTTTTGAGACAGAGTCTTGTTCTGTTGCCAGGTGCCAGGCTGGAGTGCAGTGGTGTGATCTCGGCTCACTGCAACCTCTGCCTCCTGGGTTCAAGCAATTCTCCTGCCTCAGCCTCCCGAGTAGCTGGGACCACAGGTGTGCGCCACCACGCCCAGCTAATTTTTGTATTTTTTTTAGTAGAGATAGGGTTTCACCATGGTCACATTTGCATTTTTAAATGATTACTTTGGCTGCAACATATATTGAGGGTAGGAATAGGAAGAAAAGTTAAGAGGCTGTGGGGAGGATGATAGTGGCAATGGGATGCAGATAAGCAGAAGGAATAGAGAGATACTAAGGAGGTAAGTCAGCAACACTCACTAATTGATGGGATGTGAGGGTGAGACAGAAGGAGGACTCTAGGATTTGATGAATGTAGTGGTTGTGGTATCTCCACAGCATGGAGACTGAGGCCACCACAAGTTTTGACTTGGATATTATTCCCTTATCCCAGTATAGGAAACAGAGAGTGAGAGACATACTAGGGAGAGATGAATAATAACATGGTTTTAGACATTGTGGTGTGAAGTGCTTGTACAGCTACTAAGTGGAAAAGTCTTGGGAAATTAATCTGGAGCTCAGAAGAGAAAGCATGGTGTAGCCTGTGTGTTAATAAGGTCCATTGGTTACTCCCTGGAGCTGAATCAATTAGATAGGTTTCTTTTGTAAATTTTCTTTTTAATTTTTGGGGGTGCATAGGTGCATAGATTTATCAGTACCTGAGATACTTTAATATAGGCATACACTGTGTAATAATCATATCAGGGTAAATCGGGCATCCATTGCCTAAAGAATTTATCATTTCTTTGCATTACAAACATTCTAATCATACTTTTTTAGTTTATTCTTAAATGTGGAATAAATTATTGTTGACTATAATGATTATGTTGTGGTATCAAACAATAGATCTTATTCATCGTTTTTGTACCCATTAACCTAGACAGGTTTCTTAAATTGCCCTACAATGGATTTTATTTCAAGCTTTTATCAGCTATATTCTAGTTGTGCTCTCAATTCTATGAAGAGTTCAACTAAACAATTTTCAGATTTTACCCTGAAAATGTGAAATTTTAGTTTCAATAACAATTTGGTTCAGCCTAAATCAGCTGAGACACCAAGGTACTGCATAGTTAGCAATCATGCTAAGGTATTCTAGACAACTATATGGTGTCTATTCTTGGTTTCTAATTTTCATTCTAAGTGTGATCTTTGCCAAAGCTGTTCACTTTCTTGTCCACCAATATATTTGTTTCTAATGAGGGGATGGTAATAGTCGGGACATCTTGCACTTCCTTAGCAGAAAGGTTTGGTAAACAGTGATGACTTTCTCAGTTCAACATTCTAGTTGTCAGTCACTGAATACTCATTTGAAAATGTTCAGGCTCCTCAGAGTCAATGCAGTGCACTGACACTAGTTTCTAATACTCATGAAAACATAAATCTATCTGATTGAAGTAGTCAATATAGCAACTAAATTGGGACATAAATTGATCACATTGCTGCTTATCAGAAGAGTTTCATTGGGCCTTTACCACAGAATACAAACAAATAATAATACCTATATTTCACTTTGGATATAAAGATGTAGCTATATTTCCCTGCCTAGAGAAGGTTTATAATAAAGAGGACAAATAAAACGTAAGTCAGATGAATTAGCCATACTGAAATTAGGTCCATCCCAAGTTGCCCTGATACAGCATCTCCAAACTTCAAGTAAATCATCTTTGAGCACTTTGAATCACAATGATAACTCTAAGCTCTAATATTTATTACATTTTTATTACCTACCTTTCTTTCTTTGGGAAATCATTTTTTTATTATACTTTGAGTTCTAGGGGGATACATGTGCAGAATGTGCAGGTTTGTTACATAGGTACACACGTGTCATGGTGGTTCACTGCACCCATCAACCTGTCATCTACATTAGATATTTCTCCTAATGCTATCCCTCCCCTAGACCTCCACCTCCCTACAGGCCCCATTGTGTTTTGTTCCCCTCCCTGTGTCCATGTGTTCTCATTGTTAGACTACCACTTATGAGTGAGAATATGCAGTATTTGGTTTTCTATTCCTGTGTTAGTTTGCTGAGAATGATGTTTTCCACCTTCATCCATGTCCCTGCAAAGAACATTAACTCATCATTTTTTATGGCTGCATAGTATTTCATGGTGTATATGTGCCACATTTTCTTTGTCCAGTCTATCATTGATGAGCATTTGGGTTGGTTCCAAGTCTGCTATTGGGAACAGTGCTGCAATAAACATACGTGTGCGTGTGTCTTTATACTAGAATGATTTATAATCTTTGAGTATATACTCAGTAATGAGATTGCTGGGTCAAATGGTACTTTTGATTCTAGATGCTTGAGGAATTGCCACACGGTCTTCCACGATGGTGGCAATAATTTACACTCCCACCAACAGTGTAAAAGCATTCCTACTTCTCCACATCCTCTCCAGCATTTGTTTATTTCCTGACTTTTCAATGATTGCCATTCTAACTGGCGTAAGATGGTATCTTATTGTGGTTTTGATTTGCATTTTTCTAATGACCAGTGATGATGAGCTTTTTCATGTTTGTTGGCCTCATAGATGTCTGGTTTTGAGAAGTGTCTGTTCATATCCTTTGCCCACTTTTTGATGGGATTTTTTTTTCTTGTAAATTTGTTTAAGTTCTTTGTAGATTATGGATATTAGCCCTTTGTCAAATGGATAGATTGCATAAATGTTCTTCCATTCTGTAGGTTGCCGGTTCACTGTAATGATTGTTTCTTTTGCTGTGTAGAAGCTCTTTAGTTTACTTAGATCTCATTTGTCAATTTTGGCTTTTGTTGCCATTGCTTTTGGTGCTTCAGTCATGAAATCTTTGCCCATGCCTATGTCCTGAATGTTATTCCCTAGGTTTTATTCTGAGTTTTTATAGTTTTAGGTCTTACATTTAAGTTTTTAATCCATCTTGAGTTAATTTTTGTATACGGTGTAAGTATGGGGTCCCATTTCAGTTTTCTACATATGCTAGCCAGTTTTCCCAACACCATTTATTAAATAGGGAATCTTTTCCCCATTGCTTGATTTTCTCAGGTTTATCAAAGATCAGATGGTTGTAGATGTGTGGTGTTATTTCTGAGGCCTCTGTTCTTTTCCATTTGTCTATATCACTGTTTTGGTACCAGTACCATGCTGTTTTGGTTACTGTAGCCTTGCAGTATAGTTTGAAGTCAGGTAGTGTGATGCCTCCAGCTTTGTTCTTTTTGCTTAGGATTGTCTTGGCTGTATGCGCTCTTTTTTGGTTCCATATGACACTTAAAGTAGTTTTTTCTAATTTTGTGAAGAAAGTCAATAGTAGCTTGATGGGGTTAGCATTGAATCTATAAATTACTTTGGGCAGTATGGCCATTTTCAGGATATTGATTCTTTCTATCCATGAGCATGGAATGTTTTTTCATTTGTTTGTGTCCTCTCTTTTTTCCTTGAGCAGTGGTTTATAGTTCTCCTTGAAGAGGTACTTCACATCTCTTGTTAGTTGTATTCCTAGGTATTTTATTCTTTTTGTAGCAATTGTGAATGGGAGTTTGCTCATGAATTGGCTGTCTGTTTTTCTATTACTGGTGTATAGGAATGCTTGTGATTTTTGTACATTGATTTTATATACTTAGACTTTGCTGAAGTTTCTTATCAACTTAAGGGGATTTTGGGCTGAGATGATGGGGTTTTCTAAATATGCAATTATGTCATCTGCAAACAGAGACAATTTGACTTTCTCTCTTCCTATTTGATTACCATTTATTTCTTTTTCTTGCCTGATTGCCCTGGCCAGAATTTCCAATACTATGTTTAATAGGAGTGGTGAGAGACAGAATCCTTGTCTTGTGCTGGATTTCAAAGGGAATGCTTCTAGCTTTTGCCCATTCAGTAGGATATTGGCTGTGAGTTTGTCATAAATAGCTTTTCTTATTTTGAGATATGTTCCATCAATGCCTAGTTATTGAGAATTTTTAGCATGAAGAGGTATTGAATTTTATTGAAGGCCTTTTCTGCATCTATTGAGTTAATCATGTGGTTTTTGTCACTGGTTCTGTTTAAGAGATGGATTATGTTTATTGATTTGCATATGTTGAACCAGCCTTGCATCCCAGGGATGAAGCCAACCTGACCATGACGGATAAGCTTTTTTATGTACTGCTGGATTTGGTTTGCCAGTATTTTATTGAAGATTTTCACATAGATGTTCACCAGAGATATCGGCCTGAAATGTTCTTTTCTTGCTGAGTCTCTGCCATGTTTTGGTATCAGGATGATGATGGACTCATAAAATGAGTAAGGGACAAGTCCCTCTTTTTCGATGTTTAAAATCGTTTCAGAAGGAATGGTACCAGATCCTCTTTGTACCTCTGGTAGAATTCAGCTGTGGATCCATCTGGTCCTGTACTTTTTTTTTGGTTAGTAGGCTATTAATTACTGCCTCAATTTCAGAACTTGTTATTGGTCTATTCAGGGTTTCGACTTCTTCCTGGTTTAGTCTTGGGAGGCTGTATATGTCCAGAAATTTATCCATTTCTTCTAGATTTTTGAGTTTATTTGTGTAGAGGAGTTTATAGTATTCTCTGATGGTAGTTTGTATTTCTGTGGGATCAGTGGTGATATCCCCTTTATCATTTTTATTGTATCTATTAGATTCTTCACTCTTCTTTTTTAGTCTGTCTAGCAGTCTATCTATATTGTTAATCTTTTTAAAAAACTAGCTCCTGGATTCATTGATTTTTTTGAAGAGTTTTTCGTGTCTCTATCTCCTTCACTTCTGCTCTGATCTTAGTTATTTCTTGTCTTCTGTTAGTTTTTGAATTTGTGTGCTCTTGCTTCTCTAGTTCTTTTAATTGTGATGCTAGGGTGTTGATTTTAGATCTTTCCCGCTTTCTTTTGTGGGGATTTAGTGCTATAAATTTCCCTCTACTCACTACTTTATCTGTGTCCTAGAGACTATGGTACGTTGTGTCTTTATTCTCATTGGCTTCAAAGAACTTATTTATTTCTGCCTTAATTTCATTACTTACCCAGTAGTCATTCAGGAGCAGGTTGTTCAGTTTCCATGTAGTTGTGCAGTTTTCAGTGAATTTCTTAATACTGAGTTCTAATTTGATTACACTGTGGTCTGAGAGACTATCATGATTTCCATTCTTTTGCATTTGCTGATGAGTGTTTTACTTCCAACTATGTGGTTGATTTTAGAATAAGTGCAATGTGGTGCTGAGAAGAATGTATATTCTGTGGATTTGGGGTGGAAAGTTCTGTAGATGTCCATTTGGTCTGCTTGGTCCAGAGCTGAGTTCAATTCCTGAATATCCTTGTTAATTTTCTGTCTCGTTGATCTGACTAATATTGACAGTGGGGTGTTAAAGTCTCCCACTATTAATGTATGTGAGTCTAAGCCTCTTTGTAGAGCTCTAAGTACTTGGTTTATGAATCTGGGTGCTCCTATACTGGGTGCATATATATTTAGGATAGTTAGCTCTTCTTGTTGCATTGATCTCTTTATCATTATGTAATGCCCTTTTTCATCTTTTTTGATCTTTGTTGGTTTAAAGTCTGATTTATGCAAGACTAGTATTGAAACCCTTGCATTTTTTTTTGTTTGTTTTCCATTTGCTTGGTAAATATTCCTCCATCCCTTTATTTTGAGCCTGTGTGTCTTTGCACATGAGATGGGTCTCCTGAATATAGCACACCAATGGATCTGGAGCCCTGTGTCTTTTAATTGGTGCATTTAGCCCATTTACATTTAAGGTTAATATTGTTATGTGTGAATTTTATCCTGTCATTATGATGCTAGCTGGTTATTTTGCCCGTTAGTTGATGCAGTTTCTTCACAACATCAATGGTCTTTACAATTTGGTATGTTTTTGCAGTAGGTGGTACTGGTTGTTCCTTTCCATGTTCAGTGCTCTCTTCAGGAGCTCTTGTAAGGCAGGCTTGGTGGTGACAAAATCTCTCAGCATCTGCTTGTCTGTAAAGGATTTTATTTCTCCTTTGCTTATGAAGCTTAGTTTGACTGGATATGAAATTCTGGCTTGAAAATTCTTTTCTTTAAGAATGTTGAATATTGGTCCCCACTCTCTTCTCGCTTGTAGGGTTTCTGCAGATAGATCCACTGTTAGTCTAATGGGCTTCCCTTTGTGGGTAACCCAATCTTTCTCTCTGGCTGCCCTTAACATTTTTTTCTTCATTTCAATCTTGATGAATTTGATTATTTGAGAAGGGGTTGCTCTTCTCAAGGAGTATCTTTGTGGTGTTCTGTGTATTTTCTGAATTTGAATGCTGGCCTGTCTTGCTAAGTTGGGGAAGTACTCCTGGATAATATCCTGAAAGTGTTCTCCAACTTGGTTCCATTCTCCCCATCACTTTCAGTTAATCACCTGGAAAGTGGGCTGAAGCCAGGGAGCCAAATGAAGGTTTGGTCTTTTCACATAGTAGGTTTGGTCTTTTCATATAGTCCCATATATCTTGGTAGCTTTGTTCATTCTTTTTCATTCTTTTTTCTCTAATCTTGTATTCACATTTTATTTCCTTAAGTTGATTTTTAATCTCTGATATCCTTTCTTCTGCTTCAAGTGTCTGGCAAAGTGGCTTCGCAGAGCTGTGGTTGGAACTTCCCCAGAGGCTTTGTTTACACTGTGAGGGGAAAACCAGCTCCTCAAGCCCCCATAATGCCCACTGGCATCTGCCAATGCCCCTCTCCCCACCAAGTTCGAACATCGGAGGTTGACTTGAAACTGCAGTGCTGGCAGTGAGAATTTCAAGCCAGTGGATCTTAGCTTGCTGGGCTCCCTGGGGGCGGAATCCCCTGAGCTAGACCACTTGGCTCCCTGGCTTCAGCCCACTTCCCAGGTAAGTAAACGGTTCTGTCTTGCTGTTGTTCTAGGTGCCACTGGGGGAAAAAAAAAAAAACAAACTGCAGCTTGCTTGGTGTCTGCCCAAATGGCCGCCCAAATGGCCACCCAGATTTGTGCTTGAAATCCAGAGCCCTGGTGGCTTAGGCACTCGAGGGAATCTCCTGGTTTGTGGGTTGCAAAGACCATGGGAAAAGCCTAGTATCTGGGCCAGAATGCACCGTTCCTCACAGCACAGTCACTCAAGGCTTCCCTTTGCTAGGGGAGGGAGTTCCCCAACCCCTTGAGTTTCCTGGATGAGGTGATGCCCCACCTTGCTTCAGCTTGCCTCCATGGGATGCACCCACTGTCTAACCAGTCCCAATGAGACAAGCCTGGTACCTGAGTTGGAAATGCAGAAATCACCCACCTTCTTCACTGATCTCACTGGGGGCTGCAGACTGGAGCTGTTCCTATTTGGCCATCTTGCCCACAACTGTCTATTATCTACTTTTATTTTGTATTTTATTATATCAATTACATAATACATCTTCAACTTAGACTTGTCTTTCAATCAAGACTGCTAATTAATCAAGCAAAAGGGATTATATTTTAGTGGAAACAGGTATAATGTACTTATAAAAGCATAGGCTGTATGTAGACTATATAAGACTGGTATAAGGGTACACATATAGATCAATAAAACAGAATTAAGGGACCAGAAAGAAACACTTACATTTTTGATAAGTTGATTTTGCCAAGAGAATCTAATGGAGAAATAATTATTGCAACAAATGGTACTGGAAACAATTGGCTATCCACATTAAAAAAAAGATGAACTTAGACATTTGCCTCTCATAATATGCGAAAAATACTTCCATATGGATTATAGACCTAAATTTAAGAGCTAAACCTTAAAATTTTTTGAAAAGTGATAAAATGTTTATGACTGGGTTATTCAAAGAATTTTTATATGTGATGCTGAAAATAAAATTCATAAAATAATATAAATAATAAATTGGAGTTCACTGAAATTGAAAACTTCTGCTCTTTAAAATGCACCACCAAAAATGAAAAACAAAAAAATCAGAATGAGAGAAATGAAACTATAATCCAAGATATCAGAAATATCACTCCCTTGCTTTTATAAAACATGATCACCCCAATATCCATGAGTTTCAAGTGCACTCTAAGTAAGTAACGAGGAAAGACCCAGAGAAATCTTTGCTTAGAATACATATTGTTGGATGCCTTATGAAATTCTAATGAATTCAACTATTAAAAACTTAGTGTGTTGAAATGAAAATCTGACTTCAAATTCTGTGGCCTTACCCAAATAATGTTCTTCAAATATTCTATTCCCTTTTTAATCAGTCTCTCTAAGCAAAACACATAATATTTCACCTTTCATTCTAACCCTTCAAAAGTTATATTAAGACCGTAATAAAAGGATAGGAACTACTAAGCCATCATTTTACTGCTTCCCCCTCTGCATTTCTTCCTGAAGAAATTACACAAGGCTTTTTTTTTTTTTTTTTTTTTTTTTTTTCCTCGAGAGAGAGAAAATTAAAGCCAGTCACAGTGCAATTCTTACCAGGTGCATGGACTTTGAAGTAAGTGAGACTGGTTTCAAATTGATTGGATAAGGTGAAATGTTTGACCTCTCTCCAATCTTCAGTTTCTTTAGCTGTTAAATGGGACAATATTACCTATTTCTCAGGAACTACAGGAAATCATTCACTTAAAGTAAAATACAGTGAATGGTATAAAGCACTTAAGGAATGGTTGTTATTTTTATCATTGGAAAATGGATTTATCTGACATATTCACATTAAATATATATTGAACGGCACTGTGTACATATTTATGATTAGATACTACATCTCTCCAGAGATTAAAAGTTAAAGTTAACGTTAGTCAGATTTTCTTAGAGCAGAGGAATATAAATAACAAGGTAGAAAGAATGCTGGATTATATTTTGGTTCTGATTCTGTCAATAGTCATTCATTTTTATGTTATTAGTCATTGAGAACTTATTAGGTTATAAATATATATTGGTGAATAAAACAAATACCGTGCCTAAATTTAAGGAGTTCACATTCTGGTAGGAATGACAGAAAAGAAATAATTAATCAAGTGATGACAGAAACAAAATTAGTATGTTTGGTGAAGGAAATGAATATAAAACAGATGGTGAACTGTAATGAGGGCCCCATGGTGGGTATGATATTAGGGATGGCATCTCTGAAGAATTAACATTTAAGGTAGTCCTGAAGAATGATAATGAGCCACTAGTGCAGGCAAGCGAGGGAAGTCTATTCTAGATGGCAGAATGAGCACATATGAAAGCTCTGGAGTGGAGAGGGGCCTGCCATGTGCCATAAACCAAAATGAGGCCTGTATGGCTGTAGAATGGTGAGCAAGGGCAGAGTGGCCCACACTGAATTGAAGAAGTAGTTAGGGGATGGACCACTCAAGGCCTTGTAGGCCATGGGAATTAATTTGGATTTTATCCTAGGAGTGAAGAAAAGCCGTAAGAGTGTTTTAATCAATAGAGCAACATGATACAATTTTATATTTTTAAAAGACCTCTTTGACTTCTACATGTGGCAACAATTGGAGGAGGCAACAGAATTACAAAGACCATTTAAAAAACTCTAGAAATGTACTCTGAGAGATATACTGGGAGCTAAACTATGTTGATGATAGTAGAGATGAAGAGAAATAGATATGTTTGATATTTATATTTAGAAATTATAAACAGCAGTACTCACTAATGGATTGTCCACATAGGGTAATGAAAGAAAACTATTAAGCATGACTGTAAGCATTCTGGTCTGTAAATCTAGGTTGCTTGTACTGCCGTTTACTGAGATATGAAAAACCGAAACAGAAAAAGTGGATACAGGTATGACGTAAAGTTAAATTTGAGATGCCCATCAGGCATCCAAGTATAGATGTCAAGTAAGCAGAAGGAATATAATCCAGAAATTTCAGGGATAGATTAGGTATATATAGAGAGAGATTTCAGAAATTTAGGGGATAAATAGCATTTGTGATCATAAGACTGACTCAGAGCCCTTAGAGAAAGAGTACAGGAAGAGAAGAGATGCAGGAACCAAGAACTGTGACACTCAACATTCACTGGTAAAGAAGAGGGGAGGGACAAGCAAAGAGAACTCAATGCAGTCCATCTTCAAGGGCTCCCTAATTCCTTTGTTTCTCTTTCCCATTGCCATCATTTCAGTTCTGGCCACCACTAGAGTTCTATTGAATCAAAAAGGTGTGATTTTCCAAGATGTGAGAAGCATCTTGGAGCTTCATTTTTTCACTTCTTCCTATTTATGTAGTTTACACAGCCTCTGAAACAATCTGAGATAGGAACTAAAAAACAAATTTAAATGCTTTGCATCAGCACAACCACTCTCTAGAGCTGATGCATTTCTGTTACTATGTGGAAGAGTTTATTTACAAAGGTCTTGATGAATTTTTTGAAGGAATGATATCTGTTTGGTGAGTCTTTACTCAAGGTATAGCTCCACATGCAGAATAAAAGATTAAACAAACACATTAAGAGTATATGCTCTTTTTGCTGATGACATCTGTGAGGTTTTGACAGACTACAGAGCATTCCCCATTTGGACACATTTGCCAACCTGATAAGATTACCAATTGCAGCTGACTTTCAAAATAAGTGACAAGGAAAAACTCTGGTAAACTCTTCCATCATTCTTGTTTTATGGCCTCTACCATTTCTCTAGAAGTTAGAAAAGAATTATAAAGGTAAGACTGAGTGGTTTTTGTTATTCTTGAGTTTAGGTTTCTCAAGAATTGAAATGGATTAGAGTGACAGGAGATTAACATGCCAATCCAAACACCAGTGTATGGATTTCTATTCAGTCAAATACCTAAGGATATTAACACATATTTGTTGTACAGATTGGGAATTATCTCCAGAATTATCTCATCATTTGAGATGTGTCATTAAAATGAGCCTTTTTTCTTTTCTTTTCAGAGAAAGCAAGGAATATTTTATTCAAGGAGAGTTACAACAATGGGGTTTTGTAATAGAGAGGAGAGATTGGATTCAACTCCCTAGTCTTTTTCTTAACATGGGGATTTAAAAGTAGATCTGAAAAAGATGCTCTTTTAACTTCTGTCATACTATAAATTTATGTTGGAAAAATATTTTTTTACATAGTATTTTCTTCATGAGGTAAATACATTGCAAAGCATGAAATTTTACTGATTTCCAAGATAAATAATTGTTGCTAGCCAAGCAAGTAATGGGATAAATTCCCCCAATACACACAAGCTCAGTTATCTGCTTTTGATTTTTCTCATTACCAGTAAACAAGGTAGGAGGATATATAAACTTGAGAAACTGAGACCCAGTTTCACCATTTGTGAATCTTTAGTCAAAATTCATTAAATCTTCTCTGATAGTGTCTATTAATGTTTGAGACAGAATTTTCTAAGCACCTAAAAGATTTCTGGTTGCAAAATTTCCCTAATGTCTATCTCTTCTTAAAAATATAAATTAAAAGAAGTATTTTAAAAATGTGTACATGTTTGTTTATATCTTCACATATCTTAACTACAGATTAAACTTCAGGTAGTGGCCACAGTAAGAAGAGTCAATAATATTGAGATTTGGTTTTCTTTTTAGAGGAGGCAGAGAAAGCATTCAAGTCATTTGTATATTCCTGGTGCCTGGCATGGTACAAATGCATTGACAGTGTTCAACACATGATTGTATAAGGGAATGATACTAGTTGTTTTATTTGGATTTTCCTTTTGATTTTAACTATAATTGAATTAAGGGACTTTCTGAGCAAATTATGCTACCTACCTGCACCTCCTACAAAGCATCTGTTTTATACAGGTCTTTTCGTATTAGGAAATGGATAGTTTTAAAAGTATACATTGATTTTCCAGGTCATATTCATTACTGAAAAAAAAATTACGGTTCGAATTAGAGTGACAGATGTATTTGTTTCCTGATGCCACCTAATTTAAATTTTACTGGAATTCTGACACCAAAAATGCTATATCCCCTGTTCCTACCTTTTATCTCCCTCCAAATAAAGGGATTGGTCAGAAAGGAGACAATCCTCTATTTTCCTATAGGATCTTTATGGTGAGAGTATGGCCACGCATCTCTGCTGCTGCTGTAGCTTTGGTTGTGTTATACGGCTGCTTCAGAGTCAACCACCAACCTCCAACTGCTTAAGCAAGATTTATCGCGATTTCTGTGCTGGGCAGAAGAGACCTTTCCAGTCAAGAGACAACCTGGCTTCTAAGAGCTCACAAATATTTGGTACCCTGGACATTGGCTTCCTCTTTCAGGTTTATAGCACCCTCTATTGGGAAAAGTTTGCCAAATCCAGAAATTGTGCAATAGCCTTAACATTGCTCAACCAATCTTGAAATTGTGCCATATGGAAGTTCTAGTGCTTTTTAATAGAAATTATTTTCAAAATTTTCAAGACTCATACCTAATAATAGAAATTATTCTCAGAATTTTCAAGACGCATGTGCAATAGCCTTAACATTGCTCAACCAATCCTGAAATTGTGCCATATGGAAGTTCTACTGCTTTTTAATGAAATTATTCTCAGAATTTTTAAGATTCATGCCTCTGGAAGGCTTCTGCTTTCTTTTGTGCAAGGTTCTTAATTTGGAGGCTTCAGAGACCTGATAAATATACTATTAAAATTCTCTTTCGCATTTTCTTCCACGGGACCTGAGGTACTCTTGCAAATGAGACTTCTGGTGACTTCCATGAATTTCCCAGAGTTCTTGAGATGTCTATGGATACCCAATCTTATCATAAACTTTGCTATACTAACCCAAAATATAAAGTGTTCCTCTTTGCCAATATATACAGTCAAGGCTTAATTTACTCTTCAGTTGTACAAGAAATTTTGTAAGAAATGAATTAATCAAATCCGAAGCTAAAGAATAAACACAATTTTTAAAGTAATAAAATAAAATACTTTTATTCCTAGGCCAACGTGAATCAAATTTAACAGTTCAACATCTGCATTTACAGCAACAGAGGGTGCTGTAAACCTGAAAGAGGAAGCCAACTTCCAGGGTACCAAATATTTGTGAGCTCTTAGAAGCCAGGTTGTCTCTTGACTAGAAAGGTCTCTTCTGCTCAGCACAGAAATCACGATAAATCTTGCCTCCTAAAGTACAGGGCAATTCCAGTCTCTGAATGAGCCAGTATGAGAGGCTTTGGAGACACTTGGCCAAAATGGTGGGAAATGTAAGTTGTTGTGCAAGTTATAATGCCAAAGGTGGATAGAATATTTAAATATTATATAAATTCCTATTAAATAAGAGTGGCTTATAGGTGTATCAGGGAAGTATCCTCAAAGGTTCAATTTTAGTTTACCATCTTCAACATATGTAAGTTCTCTTAGAAGTGCTAAGTCACATTCTGCCACATTTTGAAGAGCACGTCTATGCCAAGAAAAGAGGTAACTCAGATCATATTTTAGCCTAATTTCTGAGGCACTGGGCAAGACAGAACCCATTAAGTATTCATTAACGTGCTATGTCTACCATCCTTTAAAATAGAAAATGTAGCTCATTTCTTTATTTACTTGCATCACATTGATAATGTTTTTGTTAGTTCTATAATACTCAATGATTTTAGAATAAATCATCTTGATTCTTTCCCATCCTTTATGTGTCATATATGTTCTCTGTTCAGAGTAAAATATGATGTAGTGTGAATTCCATGAAACAGAAACTCCAGTGTGCAAAATGATTTTTTCCCTAAAGTGGAATCTAATTTATATCTTGAGGCTCCATTTTCTGCTGTTGAACACTTCATCTTAGGTGAGTCAAGCTTAATAAATATAAGCTTTTCTCAGTCAAATTCTGTTTCCTCCTCATATCCTGCATTTTTACCAGCATATGAAAGTTCCAAGGCATGGCATTGTTGGGAAGGGGTGTCTATTTCTTGGTCTTTGGCAAATATTACTGTTAGCATCTGCCGAAATCCATATAATGTCCAGCTAATGGTTTGTGTGAGATACTCTGTATTCTCCTAATTCTGTTATCTTTAAGCCTGTCATTCTTTTCTTAGCTATCATCTTCTCCACTAATAGCAGATAGAAAATATTTGGATATCCTCCCCTCCCTCTCTTGGGCCTCAGAAAACTACTGGAACTGTATCAGGCCCTCAATCATAGACCCACCACACCACCATTTCCATGGTACTGCTGCTGAGCCGTGGTTGCACCAGAGACCTTTCAAGGTCTGTGACCACCTTGGACTTCACCTGAAGTGTAAGGCATGAGTGCTTCTCTCTTTCAGATCTCCAAACCTATCTTCAGTTTCTGTTTCCCCCACCTCAACCCAGGGACACAGCTTGTAAAGAGGAATTCTCAGAATTACTTCTCAGAATTACTAACCAGAGCTTCTAATCTTGCTTCTTCAGATATTCTGTGTTTTCCTCCAGTTCAAAGGATCTCTTATTTCCTTTGGTGTAGGAAAATTTGCTTATACATCATTATGCATTCTTCCAAATCAATTTTTTATGACTTTGGGTTCTGACTCTTAATACCTGGGCTTCTGAAAGTTTTCTCTCTAAACTGTTTCTTTACCACTAGTTCCAAAATAGACTTTAAATTGATTTTTTTCTCTGCATTTCTTCCATAACCTTTATGTCCTGAGGCAGTGAATGTCAAAGTCTAATTTGAAATGGAGAGAGCTTTGAGGTAAATGGACATTCAAGAAAACTGGAAAACATATAGTTAATACTTCTAAATGTTATATTGTAACAATACAATTTCCAAATAACACTGTTATCAAAGATTGAGGATATGTCCTGGGATTGCCAGCTGGAGTATATAAGAATTAAAACATGTCTCTTTAGTATCAACAACTGTTACAATTACACACATTTTCTTAAGCCATTTACCTGTCAACAACATTGTTCTTCTCTGTGAATTGAAAGTGGAAGAGACCCACTCCATAAAGAAAGAAGCCAAACATTGTGTAAACCTGCCTTTCTCTACAAGTCAACAGGTTGCTTTTAGTTAATGAATGAGAAGAAAAATAGAACAAGTGTGCTCCACTCTGATCTTAGAAACTCAAACCCTTGAGCAGGGGAAGTCTTTTTCAAGTTGCCAGTTGTCTATTTTGGTTCCAATTTGTTGGTTGAGAGATAGAGAATACAGAAATCTCCATCAGATCTACAAGATTTCTTTTAAAGCTTAAGATTTACTGCCTTTTTAATTTCTCCTTTTCACCTGAAATCTTTTCTGTTATGTGATGTTGTCTCCACCTGCTATGTGTACTCAGATAAACATGCCTCAGCAGGGTAGTATGCAAGAATGTCACCAGCACCAAATGAACCTTTCTGGTAACAAGTATCACAATAACCCATCCCCACATAATTAAATGTTGCTCCTCTGATGGCCATGTTGTTTCATCATGGTGATGTCTCATCTCTCAAAACCCTTTACTATTTTGTTCTGGGACTCTTTGACTAATATCAGTGTTGCCCCTTATGCTGATACTAGGTTGGTGCAAGCCATTGTGGTTTTTGCTATTATTTTCAATAGATAAAGAATAGATACTTTCTAATAGAAAAAGAAATTTCGTCATTACCTACATCTTAATAGGAACACTATATTGTCTAGTATTAACTCTGTGTTAACCACCCTCATAATCTCTTATGCAATACAGTGAAACAGCTTAGAACCACATTTCCCAGAGTATCCTTCCTCATGTTAAAATTTGCCAATGAAAGACATACACAATATGGGAAACAGAAGAGAGGGAGGAGTCGTTACTCTCTGGAAACAACTGCAGTCAGACAAGTGGGCAGACATGAGATTTGAAGGAACTTCCAGAACTTCTTAAGAATCACCTGCACCCATGTTTTATATATCATACTTTTATGGTTATAAATGGTTAGAGTATTCCAAACATTTCTGGCATTCACAGCAACTTCAAGGGACGTTCTTGAGACCCACTCACTTCATTGCTGCAGACTGAAACAGTTAGGGAATCTTCCAAATGTTCCTGGGATGTGCTGTGGCTTGGGAATGACCTTAGAAGAACCACCTGCTTCAGTGCTGAAGACTGAATTAATTGGTCATGGCTTCCTTGATCTCTGCCCCACCTGTTTTTCCTTCTAAATGTTGAATAACTTCTAATTCCCCCAACTAAAACTTTCATACTTTGCATATATAGAGTGGCTCCGATTTCTTGATCTAGCCCTAATTGATACATTAAGCTTTATCTCTCTCCACTTTGTGAATTTAGTGAAACCCTTTATAAGATTTCTAATTTCCAGCCTGGTGCAGTGGTTCACACCTTAATCCCAGCACTTTGGGAAGCCAAGGTGGGCAAATCACAAGGTCAGCAATTCGAGACCAGCCTGGACAACATGGCGAAACCCCGTCTCTACTAAAAAATACAAAAAAAATTAGCTGGGCATAGTGGCAGACACCTGTAATCCCAGCTACTTGTGAGGCTGAGGCAAGAGAATCGCTTGAACCCAGGAGGTTGAGGTTGCAGTGAGCCAAGATGGCGCCACTAAACTCCAGTCTGGCAACAGAGACTCAGTTTCAAAAAAAAAGAAAAAGAAAAAAAGATTTCTAATTTCCAATCTCTATTTGGGACAAATAGAAACATCCTCTAAAGTATTCACTCTGGTTTGAATTAGTCCAAGTAGAGGTTGTAAGTATCTTTCTTCCTCTGTAGTAACTTCATAATTTCAGAAGGTAAGATGAGATCAAGGTGTTAAAACATTTACATTGAGATGATTGTTGCATCCACAGAACTTCATACTTCCTGAATTTCTGGAACATGTAGCACTAAACTTCCCATTGTCTTTTTTAATGAGTAGATCCTCATGGAGCTTTGAAGACTAGGTTCAATGGCCTACAAGTTATTAATTTGCTTCTTACTACTTTTAGCATTGGTGATTCCAAAGAATAATTCATGAGTTGCATATTTACTGGCAAAAACAAACTATTGTCAATGTATATACCTAGAGAAATTTTCTTCATAAAAGGTAAATTCTGTATATCTGTTCATTCATGCCCATCTCAGAGAGTATATGCTGTCTGTTTGAAAGGACCATTTTGGAAATTTAACGAATCTTAAAATCTTCTTAAGTTCCTGAATACATAATTGACCAATCAAAACTTTGCTGAAATGTCCACTTACCCTCTGATATACTTAGGTACTTATCATACTTCAAGAAATCTAATTGATCAAGATTATACCTGAGACTTGGCCAAAATATTGGCAAATGTTCCCTTATAAAAGTTCACTTCTGAAGATATTACCAGTCTTAAAGAGTTGTCATTGATATTTGAAAGACTACCTTATATAAGTGATGTGATATTCTGATTTAATTATGAAAGCAAAAGGAAAGCTAAGGAGTTTATACCCTGGAATGTGAAATAATGGTGTTAAGCCATCATGTATCAGTTCTTTCAGATATAAAGGAGTAAAAGTTTGTCTTGTTAAGCGTTAAACTAATGTCAAAAATATGTAAATAGAAATTGGAATTTGGGGTTTGTTTGCTCCACCAGGTGGACTCCAGCTGTCAGAACCAATAAAATACCTGGTGAATCCTTTGGAAGGCATGTTATACATTTGTTTTGACCATTGCGACATAAGAAGAAAATATGACAATCACCAACTTCACTGAAAGCATCATCAAGTTCCGTACTCCCATGAATTCTTCATGTAAATTTAGAATAAAAATGAACAAAACAAACAAATCCATAATATGCAATTTTTCAAGGCATGTAGAAGTTCCAGACTTCCCAATTGTCTCTTATTTGGCTATAATCATCTTAGAAATACTCATAAACCTCTGAACAAGTACTATAGCATAAGCTTTGAAAGGAAAGTTGAAGATTAAAGAGTATGTGTCAAGTGAACATGCAAAATAGGTGTTGTACCATAGATGCTCTTTTTCTCCTTCTAGAAACATCCTTTTCATCCCTAGCCATTTAGTATCCTCATGTTCCCTCAGCTACATCTGTGATAATGAATAGTCTAATAAATTCATTCATTATAAAAAATCATTGACTTGCTGTTCAAAGGAAATTTTTAGCTAAAGAGAATTACTGGATAAGTAATGATAAAACCAGATCGTTACATAAACATTACTGGAGCAACTAAAATGGTACAGGAAGACATTTGGAGTCAGGGCACATTCCTAGTATCCTTTAAATCACAGCATATTTTACTTCTATGTAACACTGAGCTTATTTATTTTTATATTTCTTTTTATTTTTTCATTTATATGTTCTATTTATCTGGACTCTGATTTGGTATCAGCAGCTGACCTAGGCTTTCCTTACCAAAATAAGTGAACACAGGGGAGTGTCCAGATATTCAACATTTACATAACAGGTTCACACATTGCTAAATCTAAACTAATTTTCTTTATATTCTATTTCAAACTCCACTACTGAGCCACCCAGTGAACTCCATGTTTCCATTACAAAGCTGATACTAGTAGGAAAGCTGTGACCTGTAAGAAGAGCTCAAAATAATTGTGCAATAAAAGGGAAAAAAATAATCAAAATAATTCGTTAGATTATACTAAAATTGTGTAATAAGGACATCGCTAAAATTCCACAAGACATTCTTACATGAGCCCATTCAAAGAAACACCTATACACTACCTTCTCATACTTGTTCTTATGAGAGAAATAGTGAACCATGACTTTTATATCCAACAGTACTTAATATAGTCAGAAAGTTATTCCCTTTATCCCGTTATTCCCTTTGTAACTTTTTAATGCTCTCTCTGCCTCTATCAGCCCTCAGGGGATACCAGCTGTGTTTCAGGACCCATAAAGAACCTGATTAGAGAGACAGGATATTAGAAAGCTAATTATAGATGAAGGCAATTTAAACTAAAAAATAGCTACAGGAAAGAAAACATTTGGTCAAGATGAATTTGGCAAAATGAAAAAGTGCACAACCATCTTCTGCTAGATCGATCCCTAGGTAAAAAGAAATTAGAACCCACCCTCGACTACCTGCAAAAGGGAAGTTCTTTAGGAAAATATTTTAAAATGTGTTTTCTAAGTCACACACAGAGATTTATTGTAATTACTCAGAGGAAATCTGGTCACTCAACTTTCTCTGTTTCTTTCTTATCTTATACTCACAAAGTTACATAAAGGTAGGTGGAACTATCCAACTATACACCAGACTGATAATTATTACAGTGTGCTTAATGACAAGTAAAGAGTGTATTTGCTCTAAATCAGAGCTGCCAACTTGAAAATAAAGAAAAGATCTGAAGACAAACATAGTAACTCAGTGATTAGACTAACGGCAATGATGCTATTGCCATGGAAACCATCGAAGAGAACCCAAAATGTATTATAAATACCGTCTCTTTGTTGTAGTGCTCATTTGTTTATTTATCAAAAAGTTCTTTAATGTGTTCAATAATATTAATTAAGAAAAACAAATATTTTAAATGTTATATCTCAAAATATTTTGTAGCCAATATTCTATGAACAAAATAATATGAAAAATTGGCAAGAGAATGGCAGTAAATTCTGATGTTTGGAGGTACGCTTAATTAATTTTGTTTTTGCTTGAAATTTCTTGACAGATATATTTGGTCCTGGCAATACAAACATGCTTTATATATAATATGAGATAGTTTCTATGATTTGCATGTGCCAACATGATATTTCCTAATGTCATTTGATTGCATTTTTAACATTTCATACCACTGGCCTCTTTTCTTCTGTTTCTAAACAGAATGAACAGTCCTAAAACCAGAAAATTAAGCAAAATATCTTCTGTTGCACAACCTGTTTTATTCATCACCAATTTAGAGTAACTGGGCAGTCATTAAACAATCGCAACAACGTGGCATTAGGTGCTGAAATAGCAATGGTCCTATGCAAAATTAATAGATGATGACACACAGTAAGTACTAAACAAATATTTTTGAATGAGTTAATCTGTTATTAAAAGTCCCACAATTAAAACATCTTTTCCGGCGGCTCAAGCCTATAATCCCAGCACTTTGCGAGGCCGAGGCAAGTGGATCACGAGGTCAAGAGATCGAGACCGTCTTCGTCAACATGGTGAAACCTCGTCTCTACTAAAAATACAAAAATTAGCTGGGTATGGTGGCGCATGCCTGTAGTCCCAGCTACTCGGGAGGCTGAGGCAGGAGAATTGCTTGAACCCAGGAGGCGGAGGTTGCGATGAGCCGAGATTGCACCATTGCACTCCAGCCTGGGTAAGGAGAGTGAAACTCCATCTCAAAAACAAAACAAAACAAAACAAAACAAAACAAA
>CAUYLG010072387.1:0-15130 GCA_963573385.1 Cacajao melanocephalus | reverse complement strand
CTCTTATTGCCTAGGCTGGAGTGAAATGGTACGATCTCGCCTCACTGCCACCTCTGCCTCCCGTGTTCAAGCCATTCTCCTGCCTCACCCTCCTGAGTAGCTGGGACTACGGGCATGCGCCATCATGCCCAGCTACATTTCATATTTTTAGTAGAGATGGGGTTTCACCATGTTGGCCAGGATGGTCTCAATCTCTTGACCTCGTGATCCGCCCGCCTTGGCCTCCCAAGTGCATCAGAAGGTTTTTATGCATCTCGGGTGATCCTCTGTGCAGCAGAGTTTAGGGGGTACTGAGCCAGAATGTGGGGAACTGAGCCAGAGAGCTTGGCAAAGCCTTGTTGGTTAAGTTGAGCAGCTCAGCCTTTATCTCATTTGTGATTAGACACTATTGAAAGGTTACTTGTGTTGGGTAATGTGGTGGCTTTATATTTAATGAAGTACCTGAAACAATAAAGCTTTTTCTTCCATATGAGTTACAGTGCCATTTCATTTTATTTTTATTTTCCCCTTGACTCTTTAATGTTATTGTTTTAATTAAAAAAAATTAAAGTTGGCAAAATCCAGCATTTTACATCTATTCTGTATCAAACTTTTTTAAAAATTAATTTCCTTTCAGTATAAATGTAGGTGTTAGTTGGGGAAAACAGAGAAGCCATGACATGAATAATTTTCCCACTTAGGTGGCAAAATGAAGACTTTAAATTTTCAGTTAAGCTTAAAAAGAAACAAAACAAAACCCGTAGTCTTTGATTGCATACTGACTGTGTCTTTGGCCTACCTTAAGCCAATGCCAATAGAATGTCTTTATATGAATTTTTGTTTTTAAATTTGCAGCAGTCTAAGTGTTTTGGAAACAGGCATATTAATTCCCTTGTAAGAAGGGAAATATAAAAGTCATGCATATATATGTTGTTTCTGCATTTAGTAGGAGACACTATATATGTCCATTTTTTTCTTCACCCTGTGAAGTCTTGTAAGGCTGATTTTAACTTAACTTTGTGCAAGAATTGTCAAGAAATTGCTAGTAATCTCTAATCAGAGAAAAAGAAGTACGGATGTGATGGATAAATAGGATTCTGTTATGGCCAGCATCTTCATTGATCTTAGCAGAATTGCTCTTTGCCTCCCCAGTGTCTGTATTTTCTCTTGGCAGTAAGCCGAGTGAATTTGGAACAGAAAGAAAGCGAGAGAAAATCTACTTGGTTCCAAATGATGATAGTTGTGCATTGGTGTGGGGAAAATAACTTACAACCTGATAGTACAATTACTAGAGGATTTCTTGTATCTTGTTTAAGGGGGAAATTGAAGTTCCTTTTGTAGCTAGATTGGAAAATTTCTAACTTAACATAACCCATAGCATATGATATCAATTTGAATCTTATGATCATCATATCAAGGGAGTTTTTAATTATGAAATTACTTTAAAAAACTATTTCTGAATAGTAGTCAAGAAGACTCAGATTAGAAAAAAATACTATCCTGTTTCTTAAACAATTGCCATTTTAAAATCTATTTCTTAAAGCAAAATAATTGTTAATTTTCTCAGTTTTGAAACATAATATATTGATTAAAGAGTTTTGGTTCATGAGTACGTTATTTTGCTATGGACTTGCAATCAGAGAGGTTATGAAAGTATGTAATTTCAAAATGTTTCCATCATATAAATTTACTTCTTTTAAGCTAATTGTTGTCTCCTCATGTGGATTCTGAGGAAATTATCTTTCCATGTGTCTGGAGATAGAGATTTGGGGTGAAGTTTTTGTCAGTGCATTTTATATCTGGGAGGGCTTTCTCTCTTCCTACTCTGCTCAAAGACTGTCAAAGTCATAAAATTGTCCTTTCTAATTCGAATGAAAAATGGCCGTAGATGGCACTGTGGCTCACACTACTATTTAAATTATGTCGTATTTTGGCATTTTGTAAGAAGAATTTCCAAGACCAAATTTATTTAAAATAGTCTCTTTGCATTAAGAATTTACTTTTCACTCTGAAAAGGCATTCTTTTTAACCTGGTAAAATTCAAAGTGTGAACTATATTTTTTAAATATTAGCAAGTAATATTTTATAATAGATTATGAGCAGTTGTTATGAGCAGTTGTATTTCTTATGCCCTTGGTAATGTATTTCAAAGGTGGGTCTCTTAATACTATTTCTACAACATCTTTTTACATAGGGATAGCACCTAGAAAGTGAAAATTAAATTATGCATATGCCTGTGCTTCTCATTCTTATCTCCAAGAGAGCATCACTGAGACCTTGCCACCAAATCAAGGTATTTTGTCTTTTGAGTTTTGTCATGACTGGGGCTCAACAACTGTCACTGACAAATGACAAGAGGCACAGACAGCAGGGGAAAGAAAAAGAGAGAAAAGAAGTAGGCGTAGGGGAAAATAAAAGCCTAAGAGATAGGGAGGAAAAATACCAAGTATCTTCCAGGAGGGTAAGGATGCTAGAAGCAACTGTCTCGGTTGCCAGTTTGTTGGTGCTCTTGCAACAGTCTGCCTACTCCCACTATATCCAGATGCTTTTAATGTCTTTTTGGAATTTAGGAAGTACTAAGAAATATCTCAAAGTACAGACTGATGTTGTCATTACGTTTAAATTTACCTGAAGAATTCTACCAGTCCTCCAGTTAAAAAAAATAGTCTATAAAGACCTGCTCAGCTGCAGTGTTGCCATTGCATGCAAATAGGAGGATTGCACAGCGCAGTCATTATTTTTGTAGTCCGTGGCATAAACTTAAGTGTCTGATGCATTTCTGCCTTGATATAGATACTTTAGTAAAGTTAGGATGCTGCCTTTTAGGGCAGAAGAGAGATGATTTTTTTTTTTAACTGAACATTCGTGGTCATGGGAAGTCTTTCTCTTTGGTCTAGAACAGGATTCCTCAGCCTCAGCACTATTGAAATTTGGGGCTGGATAACTGTTGTGAGGGGCTGTCCTATGCCTTATAGGAAGTTAAGCAGCATCTCTGGCCTCTACCCACTAAATGCTAGCAGACCACCAATCCAACCCCAATCATGGCAATGAAAAGATGTCTCCAGATATTCCAAATATCCTGTTGAAGTAAAGTTATTCCTGGTTGAGAGCCACTCAGTCTAGAATGCTGTTGATGGGGATGTCAGAGGGAGAGAGAGAGAGAGAGAGAGAGAGAGAGAGAGAGAGAGAGATTAACCGTAACAATTAAAGGCATCTATTAGGCCGGATATCACGTTGTATATCATTTATTCTTCACAGCCAGTTTATAATTCAGACATAGGAGGTTATAAAAGCTAAGATACTTTCCCAAGGTCTCATAATTTCGATCCTGGACTTGAAATCAAGTCTGTCAGACTTTCAAGCTACTAAATCATACTCCTTTATTATTATATTTAAAGAGTCACTAAATTCTCTGCTCATCTAACATGTAAAGTTTAAAGATGACTTAGTTCATGACCTACACTTATTTCAGATAGGCTACAAACCAGGAGAAGTAGTGTGATGCAGCAGCAGGTACACGAGATTAAAGGTCAAGAGTTCTGACTTTGGGTTCAGCCCTAATACTAGCTAGCTGAGTGCCATTGGGCAATTCATTGTGTCTCAGCTTCTTCTACTCTAAAATGCAGAGGTCAGCCTCCATGCTCTCCGAGGTCAGTGAGCTCTGTCATTTGATGCTGCTGAAAAGTTGAATACTTGGCATTTTAAGGCTTATGAAACTTTTCACATTGCTTTAAATCTATTCTATATGCAGTTTAGGACAATGAGTATGCTTTGGAATATTGGGCTCAACTTAATCTGTTAGTCTCAGAATGGTATATCTTCCATGTCTACGATTTCACAACCATTATTCACCTTCTTTGTGAAGTCCTTTCTAGGACTTCATGATAGATTTCCCTTACTTTCCATTCACCTTAACACTTATATTTATAACCTGTATCAACTAACACAACTGTTTCCATGTCAGAGCTGAAATGATTTATTGATTTTCACTTACTAAAGTTTTATTACCAACCAATTATAAGATCTTCAGGAGAGGAGAGTGAGTTATCTATTTTTGTATTTTTGAAGTATTTAACAAATGCTGTACATAGTAGCTGTTCAATAAGTGCCTGTTGATTAAGACCCAATATTTATGATTTTAAAGTAAACTTTTTAGGAGAAACTTCTATGATAAATGATAGGCACACAAAACATAAGTATTCCAATGAAAAAGTTGCATCTAGTATGAATTATTTGTTGAATGCAATTTTTACTTAAATAGAACAAAATAATAATGTCATGTGTCACAATAAGCGTTTTCTTGGTTCTGACTTCTTTTAAATTTCTCCTATGTAAGAATTAAGATGCTTTAAGAATGAAGTTTCTGGCTGGGTGTGGTGACTTACACCTGTAATCCCAGCACTTTGGGAGGCTCAGGTGGGTGGATCACCTGAGGTCAGGAGTTCAAGATCAACATGGCCAACATGGTGAAACCCTGTCTCTACTAAAAATATAAAAAATATTAGCTGGGCATGGTGGCAGACATCTGTAATCTCAACTACTTGGAGAGGCTGAGGCAGGAGAATCACTTGAACCTGGGAGGCAGAGGTTGCAGTGAGCTGAGATTGAGCCATTGCACTCCAGCCTGGGCAACAGGAGTGAAACTTTGTCTCAAAAAAAAAAAAAGAGTGAAGTTTCTGAAATGGTCCATTGGGCATATCTTTTTGGAAGTAGCCACATGTAGGAAAATATGACATGTTCATTGCCAAGGAAGAGCTGATATGTATGATTTGATGTTGTATTTTAGCAAACATTTCAATAACTTTTGACATTTTCCTGTAGTCCTTATTTACCTTATCAGTAGTTATAGTGACATATGATTGTCAACTTTTTATATTAAGACCAAACTAATAAATTAAACATGTTGTGTTTATATCTGATGAAAGCTGACGTTTTGGAAGGATGTTAAAATATACTGACAGGTCCTGCTCATAAGCTCTTTTGGTATAAATATGCAGATGACATCTTTAGATATTGTTTGTATACACGCTGATAGAAAGCATTGACAATGTAACAAATGCAAATGTCAACCTCACAATTTAACCTTTCTGTGTAGAGAAAAGATGTTAGCTTAAGTTGCCTGTATCTTTTAACTCTATTTCAAAGTTTTTATTATTTTTTAGCCTGTTTTCATTACTGTTTCATGTATCACTAAAAGCAGCTGTTGCAATATAATTTGTACTTGAGAACTTTTTTCTGTGGTGCTCCCATTTAAATGATGGCAACTGCATAGATGTATATATTTTTCTGATTTTTACATGTTTTTTTCCCATGCTCATTTCCTGTCTCTCGGATCTTTTTGTAGCATCCTTCTATTTATCTATACAAAGTACTTTGGGTTAATAAGTGAGCCTAAGGGAATTATTATGAATCTCCCTTTCTGTCCCACACATACTTTATGTTAAAACACTTCTTATAACACTTTACCACACTTGTGTCTGTGCAAAGATCAAACAGTTGAAAATGCCATTTAGTACTGCAGAAAAAGTTGGTTTATGGAGGCTTATATGGGACAGCAGTGGGTGGGCTGGAAAGAACACTGAACTTCTAGTTAGAAGGCTTGAATTTATTTATTTATTTATTTATTTATTTATATTGCATTTTAGGTTTTGGGGTACATGTGAAGAACATGCAAGATTGTTGCATAGGTACACACATGGCAGTGTAATTTGCTGCCTTCCTCCCCATCACCTATATCTGGCTTTTCTCCCCATGCTATCTCTCCCTGAATTTAAATCCTGCCTTGGCCACCAACTGCCTTTGAGAATTTTTGCAGGTTAACTACATTTTGGGCCTCTCTTTTTCATTTGCAAAATGGAAATAATGATGCCTGTTACACTTACCTCACAATGGGATAATCATGAAATAATACATCATGAAAATGTCTTTTGGAAAATATGTGGAAAAGACACATTTGAAAATCCTTATTTCAGTGCCCTTATGTGATATATCCTTGATGTTTTCTTGTTTACTTGCTCTGTTTCTAGTTTTCTGCTTAAATCTAAAACTAACCTTGGAAATCTGAGTTTTTGACACTGTTAAATCCTAGATATTAAGATTTTATAGTCACTGCGTACAATAACCATTAGAAACAATATCACAGATCTAAAGAATATACAATGTAACAAAAAGTGCAAATAACCGATAATGTTCCCCACAGTAACACACTCAAAGACTACTGATACCATAGTTTTTGCACTGATACATAAATCTTTTTTTTTTTCCTTGACTTCAGGGCCAATGCCTAGGCCACAGTAATATCTGAATTTCTGCATCCACATTCTTCTATTTACAGCATATCTTTGATTTTGCCACATTTAATCTCTCTTTACTTCAGGGCATTGTGTATGGTTCTGTTAAAACAGTGTATTTCAGATAGAGATAATATCACTATTTAAAGAGAGAAGTGACCTGAGATTAAGGAGGATTGTGTATGCATATATAATAAATACTCTGCACCTGGGTTGAGAAATACTATGATAAAATTAAACAAACATTAAGAACGGGAGAGTTCTAATCTTGCCCCCCGCCTTTTTTTTTTTTTTTTTTTTTTTTTTGAGACGGAGTCTCACTGTGTCTCCCAGGCTGGGGTGAGGTGGCATGATCTTGCCTCACTGCAACCTCCACCTCCTGGGTTCAAGCGATTCTCCTGCCTCAGCCTCTCAAGTAGCTGGGACTATGGGTGTGTGCCAGCACACCTGGCTAATTTTTGTATTTTTAGTAGAGATCGGGTTTCACCCTGTTGGCCAGGCTGGTGTCAAACTGCTGACCTCAAATGATCCACCTGCCTCAGCCTCCCACAGGGCTGGGATTACAAGTGTGAGCCACCACGTCTTGCCTAATCTTGCATTTTTGAGATGCATACAAGGTTTGTCACTGGCAATTGGATCAAATCCAAATTTGGCATTCTTGCATTCATTTTGCTCACAGTTCTTTCTGGTCCCAAGCCTCATCGTTTTACAAGCATAAATTGTCTTTATTTGCTTGCTGTAATCAAATTAATCTAACATCGTTATATACAGTTGCCTTACTTATTCTCACCTAGTTGCGAATTCTCTCCTCCTGCTTGTAACCTTATGACCTTCAGTATATAACTCAAAAATCATTACTCCAACTTAGTCTTTCTGGCTGATGCCATCTCCTCTACTTGATATATCTTTTATAACATATTTACCTGAAAGGAAGAAAATGCTTTTGTCCAAATAGTTTAACTTAAAAATTGGCTGTCATCTCTGAATTTAACTTAAATTTATATGAATATTTTGGTAGTAGGTACAGTCCTTACAATTTCTGCCTGTGTAGATTGTTTTAGAAGACAGTGTTAATTATGCAAAGAAATGTTCAAAGAACTGTTGAGGTTGTGATTTTGGCTTATTGGATCACATTTCATCATGTTATGATAAAAAAAAGAGTGTTGTGATAGTGTCAGAATATATACTTCCAATTTAATTTCAACATGTTTCGGATTGCTTCATCCTGCATTCTCCAATATTTGTACTATCAGGTTTTAAACCTGATGTTGCCTTTTTGCTTTGTTTCCATGTGCAATTAGTCTTGTTGCTCCAGCTACATTATATACTATTTTAGAACAGGAACTGTGATATAGCATGCTATGTAAGAGCATATAAATTCTAAGTAAATGTTTCTGAATGAATAGATGAATAGGGTTATCAAATCTGATATTCTAGAAAAAATTGAAATAATTGTCCAATTAGTTATTCTCTATGTTAAGTGAAGAGAACCAAGTTGAACTGTCATTACAATGCAAGGCTTTCTTAAATTTGAGTAAAAGGCCTCTATTATTCTTGGTTAAGGCAGAAGACTTTGCTATCCATATCAGCCAGAACCAGACCCAAAGGTATTATTCAATAAGAGTGTAATAGTGTTATTGAGCTGGTCAGTGGCTTGAGCAAGAATTAGAAATATATATATTATTTGATTCTGTATTCAGTGTTACTTCCAATATACTACTTTGTCTTCTATAAATTACACTTCTTGTAGTGGTCTTTTTGAAAGCCATATAGGACTCTGTCTTCCTCTAATTTCTCTGGTCTTTGTTTCTTGTTGGTTCAGTATTTGTGGAATATTATGATTTGGGAAATAGATAAGCAGTACTCTAGGAATATCTATGTATTTTAGGTCCAAGAGCCAAGTATACCATGAGAGGAAGCAGTGTTGGAGAATGCAAGGCTCAGTACTCCTAGCAGCTACCTGATAGGTTAAAGGATTGTATCTTATATATTAACAAATATTTTTTAATAAAAGGAAAAAAATATGACAGTAAGTTCTTTGATGTCATCCTTTTATTTTATTCTTTTGTTCTGGAACTTTGGCCTCTTTCTCAGCTCACAGTTTCCTCATCTGTACAATGAAGTACTTAGACTAGACCAGTACTTAAACTTGAGCAACATCAGGATCACTGGGAGTGCTTGTTAATACACGGTTTGCTGGGTCTACCCTGGAGTTTCTGATTCAGAAGGCCCAGGTGGGGCTCAGACAGGGCCTGGGGATTGACATATCTAAAGACTTTCATATTGATACTGAAGCTGGTGTCACAGGACCACACTTTTGAGAGCCACTGGAGTGGATGATCCCTGAGATCTCGCCAAGCTCTAAAATTTTTATAACTCAGCTCTGTCAATTTCCTGAACTTATTGGAAGTTAAGATGTACTCCTTGAATCTCTGCTTTATTTTTGTTTGATGTCGTTTCTCATTCTACTCTAAGTTCCTTTCCCTGAGAAATTATTTCCTCCCCCCGACCCCATTCTTTGTGTACTGCCAAACAGAATGTTTGTTTAAGTAATGTTAGTGAAATACGTTTTCAGAACTGCTCTTTGGGGAAATTTAAACGAAATTTTAAAGTATCATTAAGAATGCAAACAATAAATTCTTTGATTAGCTGTAGGCATCTTTACATTGGGATGACTAAAAAATGTTCTGGTTAATTAGAAGTAATTTGTTAGGAACCTGAATTCTCTTTTTTTCTCTCTCAGATTAAAACTCAGTTCCCAGCTGGATGCTTATAAGTGCAGGAAATGTAATTGTCAGATGATTAACTGCAAAAGATAGATAATTAGAGTTCATATGCTGTGTCAAATATGGATAACCAAGGGTTGACTTACATGTTGAAAGAGAGCAGCTGAAATCTAACTGTGGGTTGTGGCTATAGATAGGTAATTTACCCTTACCACAAGAGCTTGTAGAATGAACACTTGCCTGAATTTTGCCTTTTTAATCCCATTTTGAGGAAATTCTTCACAATAAAAAATACTAGAAGAGTTCCCACTACCTGAAATTAGCCTTAGAATATTAAGCTTTTGCTGAGCTACCATTCTAATGTCAAATACAGGATCTGGGCCATTTGCAGTACCTTTTTTTTTTTTTTAAACTCTATTAAATTTACCTGATGTATTTTTTTCCTCCGTTGAAACTTGTTTTTATTTACTAATTTTCAATGATTAGATCTTATTTCTTTAAAAAACATATTTATTATACTTTAAGTTCTGGGGTACATGTGCAGAACATGAGGGTTTGTTACATAGATATAGACATTCCGTGGTGGCTTGCTATATCCATCACCCTGTCATCTATATAAATTATGCCACTTGTTCCTGGAAGTTAAGTGCTTTCATCATAAATCATTGGATTTCAAGATGGAATCATTTTTGCCTTTTTAAAATAAATGTATTTCTGCTGTTTCGTTTTAAATCATCCAACAACAACAAAATAGTGAAATGAGAAAAAAGTTCTACAACCTGTCAGTGATTAGATAGCCATCTCCAGTTTGGCTCACCTGTTGGTTTATTGAAAGTCACAGTGAAATTAAAATACTACATTTTTCTCTCGCATTTGTAATAGAACTCTTTCTCAATATTCTAAACTTTGTATTTTTACTAAAGAGTTTTTCAGCCCTCATAAAGACTGTTTTACAAATTCAGCTAATGACCCAAATCCAGCTTGTTTGTTGTGTAGGAGTTGTATTAAAATAACTCACTGTATGTGTATTGTCATTAATGATATGCTCATTTTGATAATGGGGCTGCAGATTCTTAGTCTATAGTCCTTGGGGAGATGCTACAATTTTTTTTTTTTTTTAACTAAGTATTGTTCTGGCTCCTTTCCTTGATTGGCCCAGAAATAGCAATCAGCTGGGGAGCAGGATGACATGCCTCTTAGCGATCCCTTTGATCTTTGAGATGAGTATCAACATTGTATGCTTCCTAATGGAAGTGTAATTTAATGAAATCTATTGGGTAAACATACTTCAGATGTTCAAAGGAGGTGACAAAATTTTTGCTGGCAGCCGGGACCTGGCTGCTTTCCAGCTTGCCTCTAGCTGCTATGCATATAGCATTGAGAAAGGCACTTAAAATAGGAACACAAAGTATTATTTTCATTGTGTTTCAACCCCCCTGTCCACCCTCCCCTACGAATTTCTTTCCTTCAAGTTTATTTCTGTGGTGTTTCTGCAAGTGCCCTTTGACATATCACCTTTCCCCAGTATAAAGTGGAATGTGAGATTTGATTTTTATATTTTCCTTGGTTTATTTCATGACAAGAGTAGTACATTCGATGTGTGGCAACAAACTCAGGAGAAGTTGTAGGCAGGAGACTTACGTCGAAATCCTACAGGGAAAAAATGTACTCTATAAAAAGGACATATTTCAGTACCAGTTGATTAAATTAAACATTCTATTTTGAGAGGAGATGATAGAGCATTTTTGTTTTAACAATCCTTGAAAAAGTATAATGGAAATAAGCATAGACAGCAGGAGTCAGGGGACCTGACTAATCTCAGTGAAGTCACTTTCTAGCTGTGTCATGTAAGGCTAGTTATTTTCTCTCTCTGGACCTCCGTTTCCTTACCTGTAAAACGAAGAGATTGTATCAGATGGTTCTGAAGGTCATTTTCAGCTCTGAGATGTGATTCTTTTCAAGACTGAAGATCAGCACTGTTCGATAGAAATGTAATGGCAGCCACATATGTAACTTAAAATTTTCTAGTAACCACATCAAAAAATCCAAAAAGAAAGGTGAAATTTATTTTAGTAATATATTTTATTTAACCTAATAGCTCTGAACAAAATATTACCATTTCAATATGTAATAAATATTAAAATTATTGAGATATTTTACATTCTTTTTTCTTAAGTCTTCAGAGTCCAGTATATGTTTTACACCTACAGTAGATTTCAGTTCTGACTGTCCATATTTCATGTGCTCAGTAGTCACATATGGGTGGTAACTACTGCACCTTAGCAGCTCTAGGTGCTACGATGCAACTATGCCAAATCACATTTCCAAGAGCCTGTTGGGCATAAAAAAAAAAAAAGATTCTTAAGCCTCCACCTCTTCCCTCAGCCGGTGGTTCTCAATTTTGGCAGCACATTGGAATCACCTGAAGAGCTTTAGAAACTACTGATTCCTGGATACCCTACCAAAGATTTTAGTTTAGTTGGTCTAGGTGTAGCCAGGATCCAGGGATTTTTTTTTTTTAAAAAGCTCCCCAGGTGATTCCAATATTCAATCAAGGTTGGGCACTGCCACACTGGACATAATGTTCTTAAAAGGCAGCTGTGTCTTATTCCACGGGCTCCCTATTACTAACGAAGTTTCTGTCATCTCCAATCTCCCCTTTCCACCCCACTTTCTTGGCAATAAGGGGTATATAGAATCTTTAGATCAGTCCCAAAATGATGTCACTCAGTAAACCATAAACCGAGGGACTAATATATATTTGTGGACACTTTGAGGTGTTTTCAGAACAATAACAGGAAACATCATATAAGGTACAAGGGGAGCTTTTGACATTAGTCTTAAGAGTCTTTTATACTCAGAAATTCTGTGCGGTATATCAATGCAATTGCCACAGTCAACAGTACTACTTTTTTGATATTATATTTTTTCCTTAGATAAAAGCTATTTCCTATAGACCAGCTACTTTTTATAAAAAACAAATCATGTTATAATTCACATAGCATAGCATTTTCCATTATAAATATACAATTCAGTGATTTTTTAAGGCTATTTATGCAGTTGATCAAACATAACCACAATCGAGTTTTATGACCCTTCTTAGAGGCTCCCTCATGCTCATGTGCAGTCAGCCCTCATTCCCATTCCCAATTCCCTGCAACCACTGATCTCCTTTCCCGCTTCCTCTTTCCATAGTTTTGCCTTTTCTAGAAATTTTATATTAATTTGTTGAATAGAATCAGGATAAATCAATATGGGAGAAATTGCTATCTTAAAAATACGAAGTCTTCCAATCTATTTTGTTAGATTTTCTTTCATTTCTTTCAGCAATGTTTCATAGTTTTCAGTATACAGGTCATGTACTTCTTTTGTAAATTTATTTCTAAATATTTCTTTAAGTGTGTTTTAAATGAAGTTTTTTTCTTAATTTTATTTTTTATTTTTTTCATTGTTAGTACATAGAAATACAATTGATTTTTATATATTCATCTTGTATCCTACAACCTTGCTGACCCCTTTTAATATTTCAAGTAGTTTTCCTTGTAGATTCTGGATTTTCTACATAAAATATCATGCCATCTGTGAATAAAGACAGTTTTACTTCTTTCCAATGTATATACCTTTAATTTAAAAAAAATTTTCTTTACTTTTCCCTTTGTGCACTGGCTACACACTGATAAAAATTGAATAAAAATGCTAAGAATGGATGTCTTTCCTTTCATCCAGTTTTAGGGGGAAAGTATTCTGATTTTCACTATTACAGTCATGTTAGCTAGATGTGTTTTATAAATGCCCTTTATCTGGTTGAGGAATTTCTCTTTTATTCTTAATTTGTTTTGAGACTATATTATAAATACGTGTTGGATTTCATCAAATCTATTTTATTCTGTTGAGATGATCATGTTGTTTTTGCCCTTTATTGTGTTAATATGACATATTGCATTAATTGATTTTTAGATGTTAAACCAGCCTCATATTCGTAGGATAAATTTTACTTTGTAATAGTGTATAATCCTCTTTATATGTTGCTGTGTTTTGTTTACTTACATTGTGTTAAGGGGTTTTACATCTGTGTTTACCAGGGGTATTGGTCTAGAGTTTTCCGGTCATATCTTTATCTGACATTTGCATCATGGTAGTACTGATCTCATAAAACGGGTTAGAAAGTGTTTCTTCCTCTGTTTTCTAAATGATGATTTTGTGTAGGGTTGTTTATTTCTTCTTTGAACGTTTGATAGAATTCATCAGTGAAGCCACTTGGGTCTGAGCTTTTTGTGTGAAAAGACTGTTTTACTAATTTTGTTACATCTTATATTTCGCTTTCTTTTGAGTCTATTTTTATAGTTTATATATTTCTAGCAATTTGTGCCCTTCATCTAAGGTCTCTGATTTATTGACAACAAATTCTTCATAATATTCGTTTATAATCTTTTTGATTTCTGTAGTGTCTATAACAAATGTTTCCTCTTTTGTTCCTGATTTTGTAATTTTTGTGTCTTAAAAACAACTTTTGGTTTCTTTTATTTTCTTTATTATTTATCTGTGTTTTGTTTTATCAATTTGGGCTCTGATTTTTACTTCCTTTTTCTACCTACTCTAGGTTTCATTTGCTCTACTTTTTCTAGCTGCTTTTCTAGAAATGAGTAGTGTGTTGATTTAGATCTTTCCCTTCCCTCCCTCCCTTCCTCCCTCCCTTCCTTCCTTCCTCCTCTCTTTCTTTCTTTCCTTTTCTTTCTTTCTCTTTCTTTCTTCCTTCCTTCCCTTCTTCCTTTTCTCTCTCTCTCTCTCTCTCTCTCTCTCTCCTTTTCTTGTCTTTCTATCCTTTCTTTTCTTTCTGTCCTCACTCTGTTGCCCAGGCTGGAATTTAGTGGCACAATCTCAGCTCACTGCAACCTCCGCCTCCCGGGTTTAAGCGATTACCCTGCTTCAGCCTCCCAAGTAACTGGGATTACAGGTGCATGCCAAGACAGTTGGCTAATTTTTGTATTTTTAATAGAGACGGTGTTTCGCTATGTTAGCCAGGCTGGTCTTGAACTCCTGACCTCAAGTGATTTCCCTGCCTCAGTCTTCCAAGGTGCTGGGATTATAGGCATGAGCCACCACACCCAGCCAGATCTTTCTTTCTTTTTTAAGACAAGTGTTTAAAGCTCTAAATTTTCCCCTACTAGCTAGCTGCTTTTAAGATTTAAACCTGTGGACATTTTCTATGTTATTGCCCAGATTAATATTAATATTGTTGGGCTATAATATAATTTGAAAATAGGCTTAGGAAGCTAAGAATCGGAGCTTTGTTTTTTTCAGTACTAACTCAAATGCTTTTAAGGTCTCAGCAGTTGTTTAAGGTATATTAAATGTTCACAAGCTGATGGAAATGTGTCTTTCTTGATGCATTGAAGAAGCATGAGTGTTTTGCCACAGTGTTTTTCCTTTAGAAAAATTAGGTCAGTAACAGGAATCACATGCCAATGGTTCATTTCATTGATGGGAAGAATTCAGCAAGGGTCTTTTTTTTTTTTTTAATTAAAAAAAAGGTTTCTCCATATTTTTTTTTTTTTGAAAACTTTCAAGCATATAGAAAAGTGGGAAGAAGGGTACAATTGCCCATGTACATCTACCTAAATTCAATACCTGTTAATGCTTTTCCTCACTTGCTTTCTCTCTCTTTAAGAGAGGGATTATTTTTAAATTTTTTATTCTTTATTTTTGAGATGGAGTCTCACTCTGTTGCCCAGGCTGGAGTGCAGTGGTGCAATCTTGGCTTACTGCAACCTCTGACCCGAGGTTCAAGCAATTCTCCTGCCTCAGCTACCTGAGTAGCTGGGATTACAGGCACCTGCCACAGTGCCCAGCTAATTTTTGTATTTTTAGTAGAGACAAGGTTTCAACAGCTTAGCCAGGCTGGTCTTGAACTCCTGACCTCATGATCCACCCACCTTGGCCTCCCAAGGTGCTGGGATTACAGGCATGAGCCACCTTGCCTGGTCAAGAGAGGGATTCTGGGGGGAGAGATCCAAGATGGCCGATTAACAACAGCTCAGGATTGTAGCTCCCAGTGAAAGCGCAGAGAGCGAGTGGACGCCGCACTTTCAGACGAATTTTTGTTGCCCACAGACTAGGAGATTCCCGGCGGAGGAG
>CAUYLG010072386.1:0-17173 GCA_963573385.1 Cacajao melanocephalus | reverse complement strand
GGTTGGCTGCTTGTTTGTTATTTTCATCCCTTATTCCTTCCTGTCTCCATTGTTAAGCACAATTATTGGCATAAAAGAAGTTTTTAATACCCATTTTTAGACTGCATTCTAGCCTGGGCAATAGAACAAGAATCCTGTTCTCTCTCTCTCTTTCTCTTCCTCTTTCTTTCTCTCTTTCATTCTTTTTTTTTCTTTCACTCTTTCTTTTTTCTTTCTTTCAAAAAAAAAAAGAATTGCATATGCATCATTAAAAACAGTTTTTAATTGTTACTTTGTTGAAATCAAGCCTCCTTTATCTACTGTCATGAAGAAAGAACTCTCTTTATTATTTCTTTTCTGCCATTCTGGAAATTGGAACTAGCTAAACTTCATTGTTACTAATGCAGGATCAATATCATGTATTCTATAGAGTTAGAAAATATATACTGTACTTATAATTTTTCTTATTTTCTCTAAAACGTAATCAGCTTCTTAATAAACTAAGAAGCTTTGACCATAAAGACATGAGTGTTTGGTAGCACTTCAACATTTCAGGGAACACGTGTTGCTAATGGCCTTTCTACTCATCTCCCTTCACTCACATGCATACCTGTGGACAGAGCACATATCAAATCTAAGTATAAAACACCAGAGCCAATTTATAGCAGGTGATAAGAAAGCAGTCTTACCTCTAGAAGCAGTTCATTTTTCAGTGCAAAGACAAAGTGTTTAGTAGGTATTTTATAGGTCATATGTCCAATACACCATAAGACATCTGTAGTTGCTCAAACTAAAAGTCCTTCAGCAGAGATGAATTCATATTGTGTGTGTGTGTGTGTGTGTGTGTGTGTGTGTGTGTGTGTGTATGTGTATGCACAAAAGAAGTCTCAGCAGAATCTTCCTTGGTAATTTTCCAGGAAATCATTTTGGTGGCCAGCTTTGTACACGCTGTGTGATGTTCAGGGGAGCAACATACTAGCTCTTTGGGTGCTAAGTTCTGGGCCAAGCGTGTTACCTGTGTGATCTTCTCCCATTCTCTTCACCTCTCTGGCCTCAAGTTTCTCATGTTTCAAATTGGAATGGCAACACATCCTCCACATAGCTTGGCAGTCTGAACAAATGTGATCAAGCTCTCTAAAAATCAGATAGCACTATGAAATCTAAGGTGCTCTCATCACTCCTTCTTCGACGACAGACTTAGCAAGAAAAAGCGAACTCCTTGTCCATTGCTTGACAAGATCACCATATAACTATTTCAGAATAATCTCTTAAGCAAGGAAGGTGAGTCATATAACAAAAGGTTTTCATTAAATCATATTTGGGAAAATAAAACAGGCCCATAATTTTATAGCCTCCCTCTGTGCCAAAGACACAGTTTCCACAGAACGCAGAAAAGAATGAAAAGAATGTGAGTGGCCCTGGCAAGCCTTGGTCCCCATCCCAACAGGCCCTGAGAGGCTGTCCTGGACCCTGGGTGGAATGTGTCACCCGTCTCCCTAGCCCACGTAGTGAATTGCCACATTGTAAAGTGCTCAACAGTTTTTACATTAATAAAAATTAAGTTTCCGGGGTGTATATGGTTTATCACAGTAAGTCTGTGTTAATATTTCCTAATCATAGTGACCTCAGCCCGCCAGAATGCGCAGGCCCCTACTCCTCACTGTAATGTTTTCTCATTAGCTACGCAGCACTGCCACACCAGTGGCAGCGACCAAGCACCGCCTCAGGCACCACTGGAATTAATCACTTAGAAGAAACACTGCTGTTTTGAATTGTCATCTTGAATTTATCACTTGCCACTTAATGTAACTCATCTGACCTAATACCTCCATTGTGTCACCAGGGGCCTTGGCACGGGTTTCACCAGGGTAATAGCAGTGGGGTTCTGTATACCTAATGTGGCTGAGATGCCAAACACACAGCTGCTGGAGGCCTGGTTAAAATCCTACCCTGGAGGCGATGCATGCTAACAATGCCCCTAGCAAATTGCAGATTACCCATACGTCATGTTCTATCTGAAGCTAAGAGTGATTCAAAGGTAGGCCCAATACATCTCATTTCTGCTGCTTGGAGAAGATAATCTTTCATTTCTTTGGATGTAACAGCCCTCCCCATTTGTTTCTCTCTTGCTATGCTTTTGAACATAATGAAACTGGCTATTCATGTATGGAAGGAAAAGTGGCTCTGGGGGGACCTGTAGTGCTAGGTCTGGGGCCTTTTTCTTATAAATTCTGAAGAAATTGCTCATTAAATTACTCACACAAAGAAATACAATTTCACCATAGGTTATGTTTCCCCAGGAATTGGAACAAAACTGTAACCCAAGTTGAAATCTGTGCTGTACTTTTTTTGCAGGCCTACATTTTGTCCTGCACTTGTGAGGATGATTCTGCATTAGCTATTGAAAAATGCACATTTAATAAGAGAATTAATGATTTGGTTATTTTCATTTAGCCTGAGAAATTATTTCAGTAAGAAAAACAAGCTTTGGCACACATTGTGAACAATAGTCTTCTAATCAAATTTTTCGTCTGTAAAAACCACACACTTGAAACCAACATTTTTCAAGTTTTCTGCCAATTTTGGATTTACCCAAATGTAATTATTTCCATTTAAAATTCAGTCTTCTAGTACTGCTATAGCTTTTGTTTCAAAATATGATCTATACATGCATGTATGGGATGTGTGCATATGTATGTTTAAATGCTTAGCTTTTAGAAGCTTACAGACATAATACTATAATACCATAATGTAAGACCAAAGCATGAAAATCCTACTGATGAGATAATAAGTAAAATAGATTTACTTTAATAATGACAATTCCCAGTGTATTTCATAGACAAAAACATTTCCTTTGGTTACCACACTCTATGCCATGCATAGTAAACTTTGGGAGATGTATAATGCAATATAAACATTAATAGTTACACAATTGTGTTGTTTTAGAAAGACTATTTATAGAGAAAATACAAAATGCCTCCCTATAGTATACTTAGACCTAAGCCACCATAATCTTCCTGCTCATACAGCAGGAAATCTAATACACCAGTTCAATAAACCTGTAGGAAACAAAGGTTTTATGTAGCATTAAGTGTCACAATATTAAAATGCCCATATTACTTTCAATTGCTCTTATAAGCCTCTTTTTAACAATCCAGAAAGTTGAGTGCCATTAGGAGAAGAATATTGTCCTGTGTAGTAAAGGACAAAGAAGGTGAAATAAAAACACTACTCCTATCCCGGTGTTTATCTCTGCTCTTAATAGCATTGGTGCTTTTACACAAAAGTCTCTCTTCTTCAAATTCTCCTATTTCATATCTTTTTGTGGTGTTAGAGCATGTTCTGTCAAAGGTGACATAACATTTAAAAGGGTGTCAAAAAGCCTTTACTGTAATGCCAGATCAGCCACATAACCTGTTTGAGGGTAGGTTTCCTTTCCTGTAAATGCACTATCGTGTGCTATGAGCTCTTGAGGCTATAATTAGAGACCGTAAACCTCTTCCAAAATACCAAGTCCTTCGTTCCAAGAATGCTCATTACAAATGGTAATATAGCAACAACAAAGATCACCACCCCCAGAAGTATAAGTTTCCCCCAAACAGGGACAGTTGCTTTTGTGGATTTTGCAGAATGTCTGGCACTCTGTAGCTGCCTAATTAATACCTAATGACAATGATGAACCACTTGTGATATTCAGCTAACTAATTGGGGTCTTATAGTATCTTGAAACTTTCAACTTAATGGCCATTAAAATATAGTATCTTCTATTTTCTGTTATACCTGCCAACTCCCCAAACTTTCCGCAAACAGAAATTCATTAACTGAAATTCTTTGATGAAATATTAATAGTACAAAAGTACATTTTGAAGACTTAAGAAATACCCAGGGTCTTTTTGCTTAGGATTTTCTTGACTATACAGGTTCTTTTTTGGTTCTGTATGAAATGTAAAATAGTTTTTTCTACTTCTGTGAAGAAAGTCAATGGTAGTTTGATGGGAATGACATTGAATCTATAAATTACTTTGGGTAGTATGGCCACTTTCACGATATTGATTCTTCCTATCCATGAGCATGAAATGTTTTTCCATTTGTTTGTATTCTCTCTTATTTTCCTGAGCAGTGGTTTGTTGTTCTCCTTGAAGAGGTCCTTCACATCCTTTGTAAGCTGTATTTAAAGCTCAAAGCATCACACTACCTGACTTCAAACTATACTACAAGGCTACCGTAACCAAAACAGCATGGTACTGGTACCAAAACAGATATATAGAACAGTGGAACAGAACAAAGGCCCCAGAAATAACACCACACATTTACAACCATCTGATCATTGACAAACCTGACAAAAACAAGCAGTGGGGAAATGATTTCCTATGTAACAAACCTGTGTTGGGAAAACTGCCTAGCCGTATGCAGAAAACCAAAACTGGACCCCTTCTTATACCTTATAGAAAAATTAACTCAAGAGGGCTTAAAGATTTAAACATAAGACCTAAAACCATAAAAACCCTAGAAGAAAACCTAGGCAACACCACTCAGGACATAGGCATGGGCAAAGACTTTATGACTAAAACACCAAAAGCAATGGCAACAAAAGCCAAAATTGACAAATGGGATCTAATTAAACTAAAGAGCTTCTGCACAGCAAAAGAAACTATCATCAAAGTGATCAGACAACCTATAGAATGGGACAAAATTTTTGCAATCTATCCATCTGACAAAGGGCTAATATCCAGAATCTACAAAGAACTTAAATAAATTTACAGGGAAAAAACAAATAACCCCATCAAAAAGTGGGCAAAGGATGTGAACAGACATTTTTCAAAAGAAGACATTTATGTGGCCAACATACATATGAAAATAAGCTCATCATCACTGGTCATTAGAGAAATGTAAATCAAAACTACAATGAGATACTGTCTCATGCCAGTTAGAATGGCAATCATTAAAAAGTTAGGAAACAACAGATGCTGGAGAGGATGTGGAGAAATAGGAACACTTTTACACTGTTGATGGGAGTGTGAATTAGCTCAACCATTGTGGAAGACAGTGTGGCAATTCCTCAAGGATCTAGAACTATAAATACCATTTGACCCAGCAATACTATTACTGGGTATATACCCAATGGATTATAAATCATTCTACTATGAAGACACATGCACACATATGTTTATTGCAGCACTACTTACAATAGCAAAGACTTGGAACCAACCCAAATACCCATCAATGGTATGCAGCCATTAAAAAGAATAAGTTCATGTCCTTTGCAGGGACATGGATGAAGCTGGAAACCATCATTCTCAGCAAACTAATACAGGAACAGAAAACCAAACACTGCATGTTCTCACTCATAAGTGGGGGTGGGACAATGAGAACATATGGGCACAGGGAGGGGAACATCATACACCAGGGCCTGTTGGAGGGTAGGGGCAAGGGAAGGGATAGCATTAGAAGAAATACAGAATGTAGATGATGAGCTGTTGGGTGCAGCAAACCACCATGGCACATGTATACCTATGTAACAAATCTACATATTCTACATGTGTATCCCAGAACTTAAAGTATTAAAAAAAAAAAAGAGAGAGAGAGAGAGAAAGAAATACCCAGGTTCAATTTAAGCAAAATTGTCTTTTAAGAGTCTTTAAGCAAAAATCTCTCCCTTTTTATTGCTTGGGCAAGCTCAGGCAAGAAAGCCTATCAGTTGTGACCTGGGGTTAAGTGGATCCAAATCTGCTGGGCTACCTTTTGCATTGTTCAATGTGAGGGTGAGCTGAGAGTATTTTCAATAAACATGCAACCTCTCAAGGTTGTGTGAACTATCAGATTATATATACTTCATGATATTCACACATAAGGAAGCATATGTTGTAACACTTATAAAGGACTGGGGTAGTTTGCATCCAGTTTTTGGCAATATCCTTCTTCCCCTGGGCAAATAAATAGCCCAAAAAGGGCGGCAGTCTATGAGGATCCCTTGATACCATCTCTTACAGTAAACTGTGTAAGCTGGACTATCTTTTTGCCACCTTTCTGGAATATCCAAACAGTTAACTCATGGTCCCACACCTATATAAACCCTCTTCAGGCAGGTCTCAATGCAGAAGCTCTGTGAAATCTTTTGCTGATTTTTAGATATTTTTAAATGACTTAAGATAAAATGTTTTAAAATCCTGACTGTTCACATTAAAAATACCAGTGCATGCTGGGAACTGATGACATTTAGTGTTGCTGCCTTATAAAAAACCAAATCCTAAATGGTTCGTCATAATGTTATTGGCAGATGTGGTCTTATACTTTTAAATTCCTTGGAGCTGCTGGAAAAAAACAAGAGAGAGAACATATAGATATGCCTATGCAGATGAAATGACATCATAAAATCCAGTTACCTGACTGTTAAGTAAGGGGACTCTCTGTGGCCGAATTGCTTGTTATTGAAAAAGAAAACCAAAGCAAAGGAGAAAGCGCATCATCTGCAATTGAATGTTTTCAATTACTTTTTATTGTTCTCGGGCATTCTCATCACAACATATATTTTGGGATGAAAGATAATTTTACATTCTAAATGAAAGCAATGCATGTGCAACAGTTACTTTGCAAGTGGAGAGCTTGCTGCCTCTCACCACTCTGCTAAAATATGGCAAATTTATACACAGTTACCTAAATGATGTTTTTTGTCAATTTTTTCACTTTCATCTTAGTATCTACTTTTGTCACAATTAATTGTATTAACTACATCATGCATGGACTGCATACCCCTAAGTAACACTTGTCACATTGTAATTTAACATCAAATATGCTCAGTTTCCTTCTGAACTGGGAATACAGTTATAGGAGATTCATATTTCTTGTTTCTTTTTTTGAAAAAGACAACTGCAAAACAATCATACATGGTAGCTTAAGGACCAAGACAAAGAAGCTTTGCTGTCTAACAGAAACCGCAATCACATTGTAAACAACCCTAATGTAAATAATTGTTCCAATTGGAACTTGCTAGGGCAGGAATTAGGCACTGAAGGACACAGCTCGGGCTGTTTGGCATGAGGATTACTGAACATATATCCCCGGGCATATACCTCTGCCTTGTCCTGATCTCTAAGGAACAGCATAGATCCCTCCCTCCACCTCCCACCTTGCCCCTTTGATTCTCTCATAATATCTTATTTGGTAATAGGAAGAGGGAAATTTCAAACCAAATACTTTTCACCACCTGGAAAACAATCTACCCAAAAGCAAATTCCTAGTGTTCATTACTGCGAGGCTGGGCTCATCGCAGCCATTGTCATGCAAGCACAGTTGTAAGTAATAATGTGGCCTTTAATGACGGAATGATGGACCTGCCAAACACTTGCTCCTGCCATGGACTGCTTGCATTTCCCTGCTGGAGAGCACAGAGATGCCCATCTGGGAGTTATTAACATATCCTCGTCAATTCAGAACCGACTTTAACATAATCCATATTTGTTGGAGAAAGTCCAGCATCAGCTTGAGAACAGCAGTCACGTGCCTCGATGACACATCTCAAACAGCACACACAGAGCATGCTTGGGCAGCTAAGCAGTTCAGAAATGCAAATCGCTGAAGCACTCTTCTGACTAGATAAAAAGGACAAATCCCTTTTGGCAAGAGACTGGATAGCCTCTTAATGTTGCAGGAAAACAACCAAACTGGGAAAGGTACAAATTTCAGAAGCATCAGTTTGGGTTTGGTGAATCACCAGGAAGGCATCTCTGTTTTGGTTTATTCCAATCATGTTGGTACAATCAATCTCGGGTCGAACTTTGGACTTCAGCTGCTGTCAGGCAGAGCTGTTTGTTTGGGATTCAGGAATACAGATGCTCTTAAACCAACAATGTTGCGTGTTGTACGCTTGCTTGTTGACATATGTACGGTATATGCACACATCTCTCCCTTTAAAACACAACAAAGAGCTATCAGTTCCATTTCAACATCATCTTGGTTCTTGTTCTGAATTGGTTATCTAATATGAATACATTTGTGGAAAAAGCTAGATTGGTTATGTCCCTTAATATGAGTCCTCATAAAATTAATTTGTATCAAAATATCACGTAAAGTCTGTGGAAGTTATCTCTGAATTAGGCACTGGTTTTGTGAGTATAGAATATGTGCCTGGATACTTTTTCAATTATTTTAACATGCTGAAAATACATTTCATCAGCCAAATACCTTTGGTTGGTAGATACTATTGGTGTCATCTATGCTTTATAGTGAAATAGATTAAGAGGTAAAAAGCACTTCCTTGAGGCCACCACCCATTCCTATTGAGGTGATTTTGGTAAAACTGCAATAAAATCCTATTTTAGATTATGTAAACCAAAGCCAAATGCAAATTCTTCCTTCAAATATTTAAATAGACGCACAGGGCTAGATCATTAGTTTATAATATTGTACCATTGTTAGATTTTCATCATTTGATAATCATATTGTGGTTATGCAAGAGAATGTTTTTGTTCTTAAGAAATACGTGTTGATTCCTAGGTATTTTATTCTCTGTAGCAATTGTGAATGGGAGTTTGCTCATGATTTGGCTCTCTGTTAGTCTGTTATTGGTGTATAGAAATGCTTGTGATTTTTGCACATTGACGAGACTTTGCTGAAGTTGCTTATCAGCTTTAGGAGATTTTGGGCTGGGATGATGGGTCTTCTAAATATACAATCATATCATCTGCCAATAGAGACAATTTGAATGTGTATACCTATGTAACAATCCTGCAAGATCTGCACATGTACCCCAGAACTTAAAGTAAAATGCAAAAAATAAATATTAAAGAAAAAAAGGGAAAAAGTCAATGATAGAAACAACAGAATCGCTAACAGAACAAAGCCAAAATAGAAATATCATTTGTCTGCAGCTGTGCCTAATAAAGATATTTTAAAATGTTCATTAAAAAAAAAGAAATACATGTTGAAAGTATTTAGGAATAAGGGGTTATGATATCTGCAATGTTTTCTTAAATATTTCCACAAGATAAAAATAATGAAAATACATACACAAAGAGAAGACAAATGTGGCAAAATGTTTACAATGATCAACATAGGTGAGGGCTGTATGTGTGTTCCTTGTGCCATTGTGGCAATTTTTTAGTAGGTTTGAAATTTTTCAAAATAAGAAGTCAGAAATAAAATCAATTAGACTCACAGCTAGTAATATGGACTTCTTAAAAATAAAATTCACTGTTTCAAAACTTTCTCTTATTTACTGCTCTTTGATTAATGATAACATTTTCTTTATGTTCCTCACTTAATGATAACATTTTGAATAAGAGGGGAATGACCTGGAAGGAGAGGAAGACAGGAAGTGAGAAATAGCTTACCATGGGACAGGACAATGAGGCAGAGAGACAAAAAAGGTGGGAGAAGTGAGATAGAAGGAGAGAAAAAAACACCAAAGGGAGGACAAAGAGCACCTCAGTTCAGTTCTGAGCCAGAACGTCTGGAGCTACTAGGGGTAATGTCCGAAGGCTGGGCAGGAGACGGGGCGGAGGTCTTACCCACATGGTAGGGACAATGCAAAATTTTCCACTTTTCCTGCAAGCAGAATTGGCCTGGGCAGCCCAGCTTCTAATGGTAGCACTCACTTTCTTCTAGTAGAAAATATAATTCAGCCAAAAGGCAAGGTGGAGGCTAGATTGAGGGTTTCACCATAGGACTGAGCATAGTGCTGTGGAGGGATGCCACCCACACCCCTCCCAGGCATGGGGACTGATCAGACCCTATAGAAGAGTTGGGCTGGGGGAGTTTAGTGGGGATAGGGATGGGAGTGGGTATCTTTCACTGAATTCTACCTTTGTGCTGTTATAAAAGTTTTGACTGTAAATATAAGCATTATGAAATAGAAAATAATTTGCTTTTATTAGAATATGTGTATAGTTTTAAATTTTTTTTAAGATTATTTTTGTAGAGACAAGGTCTCAAACTCCTGGCCTCAAATGATTCTTCTGTCTCAGGCTCCCAAAGTGCCGGGATTACAGGTGTGAGCCTCTGCACCTGGCCAGGTATGTAGTTTTTAAATAATCCATGTGAACTGCAAAAAATCGTGGTGGTAAAAGAGGTCACTGCCATTGTTCAGCCTAGGTTATCAATTGAGAAATGCTCAGGAAAGAAAAATGTCTGTAAGAGTGAGTAGACATCAGTCCAAGAAGAGATAGAGATATAGAAACCTGGGGGAAGAAAAGGGCAGGGGCAGATGGGGAACATGCCAGTAAGAGGTCAGACATGTGGGGGCCATCGGCCAGCTGTGGGTACCCCATTCCATATCATGGCCATGCTCAATGGGGTAGGTCACTGCAGCAAGCCACCCCAACACAGTGCAGCTTGAGGGATCTCTTTCCCCTCAGAATTCTGGGAGGAACCCCTCCTCTGTTGGCTCATCAGCCCCAGAGCCCAGAAATTTCCATGAACTGATCCCAGTAAAGCCAAGCAAGCCAGCATGTCCCTCCGGCCCTCACCTTGGTCTCAACATACATTGCGGCCGGCAGAAGTTTCAAGAAGCTGCTTGCCTTTGTCTTGTTTGTCTTAGTCTTCCCACAGCTACTAAATAGTTTAGAGCAATACTGTTTATTCCCAAGGAAAGAAAGAGCCTAAAATAAAGGTTTAAAATTCACTGTAAAAGCCACGTAACCAGTGTTAGACAAAAGACTCCAAGAGTTCTCAGACCCACAAGCAGAAAGAGACGCTGGGTTTGGGTTCTTTCCCTGCATTCGGCCCAGGTTCCTTTGTTCCCACTGTCAACCTCATGATGTGCTTGTGTGACGTCTTCTGGTTTTCTGCCCCATTCATTATTGCTATTGCCATTCCCTCAAATCTGACTTTCCTTTATAGAAAAATATCAGGTGATGGTGGGGATGATTTGTTATGGGCCCTGCAACTTCCCTGGAGACGTCTCTAGACAGAGGCTCAGGGGTCAGGCCCGGAACTGTTTTCTCTGTGTTTTTCTCCCATGGCGTTCAGGACATTTGGCTTCTTTGCAAGGAGCATTCAGTAGGATGGAGACAGTGGGGTTTCCCTGTGGGCTCTAAGGAAGATGTCAGATGACTAATATAAAAGCTTAGCTTGAGAACTGACCATAGCACATGAAAAGTTGTATCCTGGGGAAATCGTGTTTGTTCTTTTAAATACAGCAACTATTCAGCCCAAGGCAGCAAATGAGGTGCTTGCTCCTTCACTTGATGGGGAGGGTTGCTCGGTTCACACTGTGAGGCAAATGTATGTAGAATATTGCCGATTCAAGCTAAACTGCTGCCTCATTAGGGTTATTTGGTTTTTTTTTTTTCAAACCTGAATTTCTCACAAACTCAGAGGAGGAAATACAGTTGGTTGCCTGGAGTGAGAAGGGATATCAGTGCCACCTCTCCGCCACATGCCAAGGTTTCTGGGTTCAAGCACCACTCCCTGCTTTGACTGGATTTCCCTTCACAATCTATGGGAGGCTTATTCCTGTGAGCATCCCCTAACACTGTGCAGAGGGCATTCACACCTATAGGTTGGCAGGGTTGAGAAAACCCTACATCTAGAAGAGCCACACGCAGCATACATCTTGGTTTCAGTCTATTTCTCTCATGACTCCTCACTGCTCTAGATCAGAGCATGGAGATCTACTTGATGGATCAGAGTAATCCAGACAATGTGGACATTCTGATAGAGTGTGGAAAAAGGGCACCGAAGGCTTTCTATGAGGATGCATCCATTGCTCATTTCCAGCCCTGCAGAGCCACACCCTGGCAATTTCTGGGGCCAGTCTCAGATCCTGCTCTCAGCAGGATGTAGACAACATACACTGACCCACATGTCAGTCATGTTTTGGAACAACCTAGGGTATCTCAACGGTCTTGAAGTGGTAGTATTTGGAAAAAGTCAGATACGGGCCATTTAATAGGGCAAGTTACTTTCATGTTCAAGATACGTTATTTTAGTGCTTTGTGTGCACTCCAGCTATAGCAATACGGTACCATAAGATCAAAAAAGACATAGATTTCTAAGGTATGGCTCCACTCCTACAGCTTCAAGTCTGTGGGAGCAACTGTTGCTCTTCCTCCAGTAACTGATTTTCTCACTGGAATGAAGAGTTGTGTTTCACAACTTCTGTAGCTGTGGTCTCTTCCCTTAGGGCTAAGGTCATACCAAGTGACAGGAAGATGCCACTTCCCCTGTTGTAGCCACTGAATCTGCTGCTTCTCCCTCTCCTCTCTGGAGGAATGGATAGTAAGCCCTGTTCCCTGTATCTACCTTCATGTGTGATAGAAACTATATTTGACTGTATCCGTCAAAATAGGCCAGAGCACTGGCTGTCACACTTGGAATTTCTCTCGGTTTAACAAGAAAGGACTTATTAAACCACTGGTGCTACTCATGTTTCTAATTCAGTAAGTCCAGGATGAGGCTGAGAATTTGCATTTCTAACCATTTCTCTGGTGATGCTCATGCTAATGGCTTAGAAATTGCACTTTGAGAATCAGTTGTGCTGCAGCAACAAATGACCCCAAATCTCAGTGGCTTTTGATCACAAAGCTCTATTTTCCACTGGTGTCTCATATCTGTGATAGGCCAGTGGCAGCTCTGCTCCACGTCACCATTTCCAGGACCCGAGTGACCGAGCAGCCTCTGACATCTTGCCAGTCTCAGGGCATGGGGGAAATAAGACATGGTATAAACTACCACTCAGCTCTTAAACTTTTGCCTTATATCTCATTATCTAAAGCAAATCACAGGGCTGAATACGACATTAGTGACAAATGAGGGGCCAAACATTTTTGTGAGGATTGTACAAGCCTACTGCATCCTCCCTCATATGAGTTGCCCCCTTCTACCACAGTAAATGAGCTCAGGTTTTGACTGAACAGCTTCTCAGAACAAAGACTGATTTTTTTCAGACTCTCCTGCAGCTAGGTATGGCTGAGTTCTGGCCAATGGGTTGTGAACAGAAGGTTATATAGTTGTTCTAGAAACCTTCCTGAGAGGACAGCACACATGAGTCCTGTCTCTCTCTCCCTCTCTCTTTAATTGCTTTTTTCATCCTATTCCTTAGCATGCAGATGCTAGCATTTTGATGCATGAGGTGGTCAAAGCTACATGTCTCAGTCTCACAGAAAAGACACAGGTGTGTGAAACACCATATCACCATATCAGCCCCAGACCACCTACCTGTACTTCTACATGAGAGAGAAATAAAATTCAATCTCATCTAAACCACTGTTATCTTCAGTTCTTTGTCACTCACATCTGAAGGTAATCCTAAGTAATAAACCCACAGAAAGGCTTTCTTTTGAAGTTTGCTCACTTCTGTCTGCAGCGTCTTGTGTTCTACTCATCCATCGACTGTTTTCTGAGCTTCTGAGCTTATTTATTTCCTTCATACCCCTTTTTCTTTATTAACAATGCAGTGAGAATGTCTACAGCAGGAAGCCAAATACAGCTTTGTTCTTGCTAGGAATATAAACTAAGACTGTAGATGCATAGAGTGTGAGAGTGGGAAATACGACAAAGAAAAGAAAAAGCTTGTCTTTTTCTTTTCTGGTGTTTTCTCTTTGGTTAGAACTTTTGTAAGGAGCTTCCAAAGTTGTCTTCATCTCATTGCAAGAAAGCGGACAATGCTATTCTTTATTGTCAACCCTCCCTTGCAATGTAGGAATCTTTCTGATGTCAGGGCTTAAAGTGACTTGCATGTCACATGATATGTCGTCTGACCATGGGATGAACACCACGGCATGCATATTTAAAGATGGCTGTTAGAGGCCTGTGGTCAGCGTGTCTCTCTCCCCTGTCTTTACTGTAACTCCTCACCTCCAGCTCTGTTTCTTTTTGACAGTCTTTTTCCACTGTGCCTGCTTTTACCGTCTTCATAGTTTTATGTCTGTTGTCTACATCTCTCCACAGATAGAGGGAGCAGATGTAGAGGAGGAAAGAGAAGAGTGTTAACAAAACTCAAAAGGCTGAAAAGGAAGAGTGGACTCAAGTGGAAGAAGCCCAGCCCCAGGGCTGCAGGCTCTGCTCTAGGTAGATCAGGGCCACGTATGCTCAAGGCCTCTCAAGCTCACAACACACAGCTTAACAGAGTAATTCACTGTGTCCCATCACGGCACTGGAATAAGTTACCGCTTCAGCTACACTAATGAGAAACTACAAATATCTATGTTTACTTTCAAGAGTGTTTCTTTTCTAATGGAGAGCCATTTGTTGGGGGTCCTTTCATATTCATAATCTATGATGCTAGACATCATCAGTCATCTAACAAAACAGAACGTCACTGGGTGACAATGGCTGTATTTCTTAAAAAACAAATAAACAGTATCCCAGTACTTAAAGCATATTAAAAAAAAAAAAACCCCAACAATAACAACAACAAAACTGGTTTTCATAGTCAAATAGTTTTGAGAGCCATGGCATCCAGTGTGCTCCGGAAAATTCACAGTGTATGTTGGCATACTAAAGGCTCTGAGAATTTTTCAATAAAGAAGTGTATTTATTCCTTTATATACAAACTTACTGAACCATACAATTATTTTTAGTGCAATATCTATTAACATCTTCTGGAACTTGTCCTTGGAACATAGGTTGAGAAACAGTCTTAAAAGAATAAAAATTATTATATACTACATGCCACGTTATTTTTAACTATTTTTACATTTTAAATATTTAATTGACAAGTAAAAATCATATATGTTCAAAGCATACAATGTGATGATTTTATATATGTGTAATAAATGTCACAATCAAATTAGTTAACACCTCCATCACTACTCATGCTGTCCATTAGCTCCCTAGAACATGGTCATCTTATAACGGAAAGTTTGTACTCTATAATCAATGTCTCCTTATTTCCCCCATCCTGCAGCCTCTGGCAGCCACCATTTTACTCTCTGATTGTTTCTATGTTTTTGGCTTTTCTAGATTCCACATGTAAGTAAGATCATCCAGTGTCTGTCTTTCTGCATTGGCTTATTTCGCTTAGCATTGCCACAGTATTTTTTGTAAGAGGAGTTACTACAAACCGAACTTTAGTGAATATTCATAACCTGTTGACATTTCAGTGGGACCATATAAGAATTATAATATAGCTTAGACAGGCCAGTGGCACAAAACTCACAATTTTTTGTTTGTGCCAGCTGCCAGAATCCCAGAACTGTATTCCAAGAGTATGTACTTTAGAAGTAAGCTAAATAAAGTGATATAGAGAAGTATCATAATGAGTGATTGATAATAAAGGAATAAAGAATCTAGATATGGAAAAGACCATGACAAAGAGGTATGATTTAGACCAAAGTATGCAAAAAACAAAAACTAGGGTAAGTTTGGAAGGATACAATTCACCTTAAGATGACATTAGCTTAAGACTTTCAGCCCTGCATCTCTCTCTGCCCAGAGGCTGTGGGAACTACATAGAGCTTGGGCTGTAGTGTCCACTCATCCTCATAAAGCCTTGCTTTTATTACTATTACAGCATTTCCCACAGTACACTGTAGTAATTACTTTTTGGTAGTTTCCCATATTATTCTGTGAGATTCCTAAGGCCAAGTGTTCTGATTTACAGATCTCACTATCTCCAGTCTAGGCATTCAATAGTAATTTAACAAGTGCTCAAGGTCACTCTGGGGGTTCTTTTGGACAGTGATTTTAAAAACACTGCACCCAATCAATGGTTTTAAACCCCTGATCTACATGTTAGAACTACCTGGGGAGGTTTGAAAAAATACCTGTATAAAATCAGAACCCCAATTTTGAGATGTTAATTTATTTATTTTTAGGTGGGCCTGGGATCTCAATATTTAAAAATTATCATTGCTGGTGATTCTGCCACACAGTCAGGGTTGAGGTTTAGAACAACTGCACTAACTGTCTCTGTGCTGTTTAAATATGTCTATTTAAGGATATTAATATATACCCGAAATGAATGCCTTTTGAAATAGATTATATAAATAAGTGTTCCAAAGACTTTATTTAAACAAATAAAAAATTAGAAAAGATAAATATAATCCAAGTATACATTGGTCAAATGGCCATTCTTACTGCATTAGTTTGACTTAAAAACTTATGAGACAAATGTCAATTGGTGAGCCTCACCAAACATCAGCATGCCTCCATCAGGAAAGAGAAAACAGTTGATTGGCAGTGACATTTGTTTGGTGCTGTAGATCTTGGATTGCTTTCTGAAGTCTAAGGCATATTAACTGCTGTGAGCTTTTAAGGCATGTATTTACATGTTTAACAATGAAAAGAAGTACTTATGTTTTTAATGAAAAGCAAGTGAATTAATCCCATTGATATAGTTTGGATTTGTGTCCCCACCCAAATCTCATACAGAATTGTAATCCCCAATGTTGGAGGTGGGGTCTGATGGGAGATGACTGGGTCATGGGGGTGGCTTTCTCATGAATGGGTTAGCACCAGCCTCTTGGTTCTGTTCTTGTGATAGTGAGTGAATTCTTGTGAGATCTGATTTCTTAAAAGAGTGTAGTACCTCCACCCTTGAGTTCTCTCTTGCTCCTACCCTGGCTATGTGAGGAGCCTGCTCCCCCTTCACCTTCTGATACCCCCTTTGCCTTCTGCCATGATTGTAAATTTCCTGCGGTCTCCCCAGAAGCTGAGCAGATACCAGCATTATGCTTCCTATACACCTTGCAGAATGGTGAGCCAATTAAACCTCTTTTCTTTAAAAATTACCCAGTCTCAGGTATTTCCTTATAGCAATATGAGAACCCAAATCTTTGTATAAATCTGTAGACCAAAGTTCTAAAAATGGCATTTATTATATTGTAGTCTTCCAAAAATTTCAGCCCAAACAGACTAAAGTAGAACATGAAGTGAATCATCAGGATAAAAGGGCAAAATTGTTAAGGAGAAACAGATTTTGTTTTAAAGCCAGTAAGAAGTAGCCTACTCTTAAAAAGAATAAGACGGTGGACAATATTACTCATCAAACTGAGCCATTCTGGGTACCTAATGACAGTGAAAACCATGAGTGTGTAACAGCTAAAGAGAAAGTCCTTTATAGAGATTTGTCAGGAACGAAAATGATGTGATTACAACAATATAGAAATGAATTTTTCCGAGAGAGAGATCCAAGATGGCCGATTAACAACAGCTCAGGATTGTAGCTCCCAGTGAAAGCGCAGAGAGCGAGTGGACGCCGCACTTTCAGACGAATTTTTGTTGCCCACAGACTAGGAGATTCCCGGCGGAGGAG
>CAUYLG010072385.1:0-14919 GCA_963573385.1 Cacajao melanocephalus | reverse complement strand
TTCCTCCTTCTCCCCCTCCTCCTTCCCCTCCTTCTTCCTCTTCTCCTCCCCCTCGTCCTCCTCCCCTTCCTCCTTCTCGTCCTCCTCTTCCTCCACCTCCTCTTCCTCCCCTTTCATCCTCCTTCTCCCCTCCTCGTTCTCTCCTCCTCCTCCTTGTCCTCCCCTCCTCTTCCTTCTCCCCTTCCTCCTCCTCCCCTCTTAGTAATTAACTGCTAAAAAGCCTACTTCCTAATTTGCCATTTTGTGATTAATGGAAGTCTGTTGTATAACAGACTGCTAGTATATAACTATACTATAGTGTCTATATAATTAGTAAATTAGCATAGGTGATTGCTGTATAATAGATTATGAGTGCTGTTAGAGTTTAGAAATCATGTACCCAAAATGCCCACTTATTACAGGACAGGAATCTGAGGTATGGCGAGCTACAGCAACAGAGCACGATGTGCCGCTTCTCATTCTTGATTCCAGAATCTTTCCTTTATATCCAAAACAGCACACATGTGTCTGTGCTCTGTTTTAATGTCTGCAACTGAGTGTCTGAACACTCATGTCTTTTTGTTTTTTTGGGTTTTGTGGGTTTTTTTTGTTTTGCTGTTTGTTTGTTTTTTGGGTTTTTTGCTTTGTTTTTTTTGTTTTTCTTGAGACAGGTTCTTGCTCTATTGCTCAGGCTGGAGTGCAGTGGTATGATAATGGGTCACTTCAGCCTCCACCCCCCCGGGCTCAAGTGATCCTTCTACCTCAGCCTCCCTAGTAGCTGGAACGCCAGATATGCACCAACATGTCAGGCTAATTTTTGCATTTTTTGTAGAACGGGAGTTTCACCATGTTTCCTAGGCTAGTTTCAAACTCCTGGGCTCAAGCAATCCACCCACCTCAGCTTCCAAAAGTGCAAGATTACAGGTGTGAGCCACCGCAGCCAGCTACTCACATCTTTTAAAGAACCCGATTCAACATTATCCCCTTAGGAAGACCACAGGCAAATTTGCTGAGTGCTAAAGAAATTTCTGATGCAGTTGATGCCTAATAAAAACAACTAAGATCTTCCATTTCCGTAAGTACAATCTGGGCCATGACCTACCTTCAGTGATGTAGTATCACCAATGATCTCTTTTAATACATCATTATTATCTCCTTTGCTTGGAAGTAGTCAGGTAGGCTGATGAGGAGGACCTAACAGTTTTAAAATTTTGGCAGTAGAAGTGGGGACAATCATCATATCTGTTATTGTGCCCCCAAATCCGGATGTTTTTCTCTGTTCTTGGCTGTAAAAGATAGAAATGATGTTGATTAGAGGTTTGGTTTTTTTGTTTGTTTGGCTAAAGGGGAAAGGGAAAATCACTTCTGATATAAAATCAAGATGACCAAATTCCTTCCTTTGTTTTTTTTTATTTGCCACGTCTAAAAATTGTCTCACAGAAACTGAGAATCTGAGTAACAAAGGTAATTGCAAAGAGGAATCAGAAGTTAGTAAATGAAAGAGCAATTCAAATATAGGAAGATCCCTGAGATGTAAAGAAAACATTTGCCGTAGAGGTCATTGATATTGTTGTAAATCTTCAGAAGTGAAAAACCAAATTCAGGACATACAATTTCAAGAGTTGACATTTTTGTGTTCATAAAGATGATTGATCAGGTAGGGTTTAACATTTTTAGTTTAACTGAGTTATAAAATAAAGTAAGGTTATTTTACCACAGGGAACATTGATTAATTGTAATTCACTGCTAAAAGAGCCTACTTCCTAATTTGCCATTTTGTGATTAATGGACTTAATTAAATGGGTAAAAAGTTAAAATCTGTTAAAAATTATTTGGTAAAAGAGTCACTATAGAAAACAGTAATTGGGTGGGCACAGTGGCTCATGGCTATAATCCCAGCACTTTGAGAGGCCAAGGCAGGCAAATCACATGAGGTCAGAAGTTTGAGACCAACCTGGTTGACATGATGAAACCCAGTCTCTACTAAAAATACGAAAACTAGCTGGGCATGGTGGCAGACATCTGTAATCCAGCTACTCAGGAGGCTAAGCAGGAGAATTGCTTGAACCTGGGAAGCAGAGGTTGCAGTGAGCCGAGATTGTGCCACTGCACTACAGCCTGGGCAACAGAGTAAGACTCTGTCTCAAAAATAAAAAAACAAACGAATGAAAAACAGTAATAGCTCAAATACTTGTTTCTAATTGTGACTCTGATCATCTCTTAGAATGCCATTCAATTGGACTAGGTTTTAAGTCTGTAATTATTAAAACCTCATTTTTTTCCACTTTCTCAAGAGCAAGAAGTGTGGAGGTGTAGTTTCCATTTAGCACCACCTCTTTGGACCTCTATTTTTTCTCTAAAAGTTAGGGTAATCTTACCTGCTCTATCTCCTAAAGATACATGAAAGTCCTCTATAGGACTACTATGCAGATGACAACAATTAACAAAAATGAGCGACTATTTAGTCCTATAATATCCTGACTGCTTAACATTATTTCATTGTTAGGCCCACAGAACTACTGTTGTTCAATTAAAATTCTAGTCTATTTGGATGATTGTGCTGAACGACTGCTGGGAATGGAATGGGGTTGACAGGGTACCTGGGCACAACTCCTGATTCTTGCTAAACCTGGCATGGCAGAAAAACCACAGTGGGGTGGCAAAGACGAAGCAAGAACACCAAGGAACTCGACCCCAGGAGGGAGAGGAGCTGCTCCAGGCTCTGACATTGGCTGCTGGACTTTCTGTTCTGTCCTTTCTCCTAGATACAAAATGACAAGTGAACTGAGAAACAAAGAGTGGGAAATAGCATGTATAATTATCAATGGCATTCTCAGAGGCAGCAAGGGTGACATATAAAAGTAAGAAGCAACAACAGACAGAAAAGCCAGGCTCCAATGTTAAAACTGTTTCTCTTAATATTGTATACCAAAAAAGTACAATACTGTATCCAAAGAAAGTACTTAGTGGCAAAGAACAAAGAGTCAGTCTCTCCACCACTGGAGTATTGCATATGGCTTTAGCGAGACTCAGTCAGCCCCTATAAAGGGAAAGGTCTGCCTGAAGAGAACCAACTTGAACTTTAACCATCTTTTGGGGCCAGGTCTCATTCAAGTGAAGTAATCCTCCAGCTTTAGACCTGATTTGGATGGGTGTCCAACTCTTCAGATAGCTAACAAACACAGCTGAAATCAAGAGAAAATCTGAGAAGATAATGACATATCACAGCGTTGGATTCTCTGAAAGCGCTACTGGATGGAAATGCTTGTGCCACGTGAAATTGCCAATAATCACTGCTTTTGACCTAGGAAATGTAATTTTGCATGGTTCAACCAACACGTCCGCTTTCCTCTCTCAGAAGCTTAGGACTGAAGTTGCAGAAGTCCCTTTGAGTTAGTAGCATGTTCCCCTACTTTCTGACAGCTACTGCTTCCTTAAAAGAAAATATTAACAATATTAATCCCATAGTTCTACCCACTATGCCAATCTATTAACTGCCAAAAGTTTCTTGCATTCACCAGTAGGTCCTCTGGGATGACAGAGAGGCGTCCCAGCAGCAGCCGGTTCAAGGATGCTGCATCTTCAGTCAGACACCAGAAGGAGTGTCTATTTTATGCTAGTCTGGCAATTCTGATTCCTGAGCTTTTCTTTCAAGGAGCTGTATGGGCCAGATGACACAGGCCAGGTGCATTGACACGATTTCTACTGAACCAAGTTCAGCAGAAAAACCACAGCAATAGAAGCTAGAGATTCTCCAGCCTACAAAACTGAAGTGGACGCTCATATTCATGTCAAATTTTTTCTCTTTAGCACATTATTCTTTTACTGTAACACAGATCCCACTCTAGACTGTCCTTCAGATTAGAGAGAACTAAATTGTGTATGGTCCTGTTTCTAGTTATGGTGAGCTTTTTTCTCACTGTAAGTTATAAGGGTCATGGTGGTATCTGGTAATAGTTAACATGGACATGGACTCTGAGGCCAGAATGCCTGGGACTGAACCACTTCCTAGCTATGTGACTGTGAGCAAGTTTTGTGCCCTCTCTGTGCCTCAGTTTTCCTTACCTGCAAAATGGTGATACACGCTGCATAATTTTTGCTGTTACTACTATTGCTTCATTCCTACAAGATGGAGGCCCTATTGCAAGGGCCACACCCAAGGCAGCTTTGACCCAGGTCTTTAACTCTCCCTGGTGAGATACCCACCTGTCCTTGATTACTGTCTTGTTAAAAGAATGTCAATGTGTCTACTTCTTTATTTTTGCATTGTTTTGTCTGTCTCCAAGAAGTCTTTCAAATTTCTTCTCTTCCAGGTCAATCTGATCTGAATGGTTTCTCCTAAAATATGAACTTAAATTCTGTTTCTACTTGCTAATCTTGATGGCATTCCCTCCAATTGTACCATAGATTCTCTTTCTGATCAAAAGCTTTCATTCCACCTATTTCATGCACCATTCTTTTTTTTTTTTTTTTTAAAGCGAAACAACCTGCTATGTAACTGTGTTACTCACACATTGCTGTTGGGAATGTAAGATGGTACAGCCGCTCTAGAAAACAGCTTGGCATTTCCCTGAAAAGTGAATCACGGCCACACTCCTTTTCCTATCGGAGTCGCAGCCAGGCAGGGAGGCAAGACAAGATCATAGAACCTCCTTTGACCATGTCAAGCCATTGTGCACATACTATAAACTGTCCTCTGTCGGAATGAATGGTGGTTACATTCTCCTCCTTCAGATCTTAACTCAAAGGTCCCACTTCCATGGACTTTTTCAAATTAGGCACCCACATCTAAACAACCCCAGCCAACAACTCTATCACATCACCATGGTTTTCTTCCCTTCTTAGCATTTCTGTAAGATAATTGGAGAGTCTGATATTTACTTATTGTTTGTCTTTTCCGCTAGCATAAGTTACATAAAAGCAGAGATTATGCCAGGCGTGGTGGCTCACACCTGTAATCCCAGCACTTTGGGACGCCGACATGGGCGGATCACGAGGTCAGGAGATCGAGACCATCCTGGCCAACATGGTAAAACCCTGTCTCTACTAAAAATACAAAAACTAGCCGGGTGTGATGGTGGGTGCCTGTAGTCCCAGCTACTCAGGAGGCTGAGGCAGGAGAATCACTTGAACCCGGGAGGCAGAGGTTGCAGTGAGCCAAGATTGCGCCACTGCACTCCAGTGTGGTGACAGAGGGAGATTCCATCTCAAAAAAAAAAAAAAAAAGCAGAGATCGTGTTTATCTTGATTACAGCCAAATCCCCAGTATCTGGCACAGTGTCAGCCCAGAGAAGGCATTCAAAAGATATTTTTGAATGAATAGATAAAACTATTTCTTCTTTAAAAAAATTACTATAGATGTGGCTACTATACCATGCAAATAGATCAAGAAGTATGAGAGTTACACAATAGATGTTTATTCACTTCAAACAACAGCATGGATTTCACACGAATTTGGAGGAAGCCCTTCCCTAACAGAACAAGCATTCGCATTAGGGGAAAAAGGCTGACTTGCTCTAGGGATGAAATACATTCACCAAGAATATGGATAAAAGCAAAAACAAAACAGATGGTAGAACCAAAAAACAGAGACATTAAAGGAAACGAACAAGATTATACCAAGTAATGTTTATAAATCCAGATAATAATTGAAAGTAGGTTACAAAAATGGAAGTTGTAAGTATTGTTATTCTTGTACTTTTCACACAAGCAGAATTTTTAGAAAAGCTTGAGGCCAGGGAGTGCTAGAGAGTTTCTGTATGGCAGGCAAGAATTCTTCCTTTCGAACAAGACCAAAAACCTCAGGACAATGAGAAAGTATATCTTTTAAAAACTGATTTCATAGTAATGTTTCTATATATTTTGAAGCATCTTTATGTATTTAGAGCATATCAAATTAATTCATTGCTTTCCCTGTTAATAAAAAAGATACATTCACAGAATGAGCAGTACTTAGAATAAAAAATAGACGAAACAAGAGAAGTAGCTCAATAACAACATCTTCAAGGACAAGTTTGGTCACTTAAAAACACAAGTGGTTTTTTTTTTTTTTTTGCTTGTTTTCAACTACCTCTTTCATAATTAATATTTCAAGTATAGCTGGTTCAGCAGGACTGCTCGTCAGTATCACAGTAAGCACAGTGCAATACAAGATCATCCAAATACACGTTGACACTTCCAAAATACTGGCATGGGGTCTATGGAGTTTTGTGCGTAAAATTTTACGCATTCCTACAGTGATGTTTAAGGCCAGGAGCATTCATCTCTCAACCTTGTATCAATCCAGGATCCGCAGGGCTAGGTGTCATTGGGCAAGAGAGTAGTTTGTTCCTCCTCTGTGCTGAGGATATTTTGAGATTTAGTCCTACATTGAGGGAAAGAAGAGATGAATCTCAGTATTTCTCATCTTAAAAAACAAAAACAAAACAAAACAGAAAACCCAGTACCTGTATCTTCATCCAACTATCTTTTTAAAAAAGCGTCTACTGGCCAGGTGCAGTGGTTCAGGCCTGTAACCCCAGCATTTTGGGAGGCTAAGGTAGGGGGGTCACTTGGGGTCAGGAATTCAAAACCAGCCTGGCCAACACAGTGAAACCCTGTCTCTACCAAAAATACAAAAATTAGCAGGGCATGGTGGCTCATGCCTACAGTCCCAGCTACGTGGGAGGCTGAGGCAGGAGAATCGCTTGAACCTGGGAGGCAGAGGTTGCAGTGAGCTGAGATTATGCCACTGCATGCCAGGCTAGTGACAGTGTAAGACATCATCTCAAAAAATAAAAATTAAAAAAAGTATCTACCAACTGATGAGCCTCAGAGTGCCTAGAAATCCACTGACCGGATTTGTTATGGCTATAAAATGTTACTTATTTTCCACTTGCAATGGCTAACTTTTAAAGAGAGAAAAAAGCCCAAAATTTGACCATACCTTCTTCTCCTTGAATACTCCAGTAGATAAAACAAGCCCATGGCTAATCCCTTAAACACAATCAAAGGTACTGATTAATGTAAATTTTCCAAGTCAAGTTTTTCCACAAACATAAGGAAAATGAAAATAAAAGACTGGTTACTCACACTTATCAGAGCCCATAGACCCTGTACAGCTGCTGCCCATTCAAAACCAATTTTCTCGTACAGAAATCCACCCAGCGTTGGTCCTATAAAACCACTAAGAATAGAAAGAAGAAAAAGTATTCAACAGTGCAAAAAATAATAATTACTTCATAAAAGCTACATGATCCTTCAACTGTAAGTCTTCCTTAAATTGGAATATAAGTAATAAAGAAAAAGTTAATTCCTGGGCACAGCATTGAGTAAAATAAAATAAGTCTACCTGATGATGATATTCAACATTTTTAAACAATTGTGAATCTATTGCTGCTTCAGAAAAGTTGATGGCTTATATAAAAATAAAAAAGATGTAACAGGTTTAAAAAATTCTTTATATTATTCTATTCTCAGTATTTGCAACCAATATAACTCAATTCAAAATAATATATTACATTGTTAGCATAGTTACCCTTCTGGTAGAAGGTAAAAAAAAATGAATGAATAAATGAAAAAAACTGTAATAATTGGAGACATGTTTCTATTAAAGGAACTTATAAATATCACTTAAATAAGATAAAGTACATGAAACCATTTTGAGTAAGTATTGAAACTGTTGGTATAAGCACTGATTGTGGAGTGAGAGGGTATGGATTAGAATTCTGGCTCTGCCCCAGATGAACTGTCTTTGAGAAACCCATCTGACTGCTCAGTGTTTCAGTTTCTTCGTCAACAAAAGCAGGGATAGTATTAATATCTTCCATCTTGCAGGTGTGAATGAAATTAAATGAGGCTGGGCGCAGTGGCTCACGCTTGTAATCCCAGCATTTGGGAGGCCAAAAAGGGCAGATCACCTGAGGTCAGGAGTTCAGGACCAGCTGGCCAACATGGGGAAACCCCGTCTCTACTAAAAACACAAAAATTAGCCAGACGTGGTGGTGGGCATCTGTAATGTCAGCCACTCAGCTGGCTGAGACAGAAAAATCTCTTGAACCTGGAGGCAGAGGTTGCAGTGAGCCATGATCGCACCCTTGCACTCCAGTCTGGGTGATAAGAGTGAAACTCTGTCTCAAAAAAAGAAAGAAAGAAAGAAATTAAATGACTACTCACCCAATTGACCACATTGCACTAAAAAGACCTGATACGAGTCCCAATGTACTTAATCCCTCTTCAAACCCATTTTCACTGCAAAAAGAGACATGAGTGTGTCCATTATTAAAAGGAAAACCTGTGTGAAAGAAAAAGTTGCATGATAGATCAATTAAGATAACAGGGATCATCTGGACCAACAGCAAGAACACTCCTAACATAAAAGCAAATCTAATTTTAAAAAATTTCATAGTTACATTTACTCCATGGGTTTCTAGAAATAATTTTTCTACATATATTGATATTAAGAAGAGGTTGGGCACAGTGGCTCATGCCTGTAATCCCAGCACTTTGGGAGGCCGAGGCGGGCAGATTGCCTGAGCTCAGGAGTTCGAGACCAGCCTGAGCAACATGGTGAAACCTCATCTCTACTAAAATACAAATTAAAAAAATTAGCCAGGCGTAGTGGCATGTGCCTATAATCCCAGCTACTCGGGAGGCTGAGTCAGGAGAATTGCTTGAACCCAGGACGCGGCGGTTGCAGTGAGCCGAGATCACGCCACTGCACCCCAGCCTGGGTGACAGAGCAAGACTCCGTCTCAAAAAAAAAAAAAAAAAAGAAGCATTGCTCATTTGCATTAAATGCTTATAAAAATATATAACTAAAACATTTTTAAAATGAGAAGATGGAAAGAGAACAAAGGCAACTTTTAAAAAACAGAGATAGCTCCTTATTCCTATGAGAACTGTTGAACTGACCCAGCACGGCCACAGTACTTAGTGTCCTTCATCATCACGCCTATTAAACAAAAGAATAATGACCAGGTGACAGATGCCTGGTCACCTAGGCTCTGGCACGGACCTCCTCCCTGAACGAGGAGCAATGCTGAGACCTATTTATTTTGCTTTAGCTTTTCAAAATTACATACATACCGAGGCATAAACCAAGCCAGACATCTGTCCACAACCCATTTTAGCTACTACTGTATTAGGAGTACTATTATCATTTCTATTAGTGTATTATTACTATGTACATCATAATATCATAGGCTACAAAATCATGAAGATTTAACATTGGGGCAAAAATATCCAACATGCTGCAAAATTGAGAAATTCAAGAAAGCCTGTGATACTTACTACTTATTCACAATACAGCTCTTCAAGCATTGGAAGTAACTTACTATGCACAACTGAGAATTTCCGGGAAAGTTGGAATTACACTCATTCCAGCAGAGATGCCATTTATAACTAATATCAGCACCAGCAGCCAGAGCTGACTGCGAAAGGTTTTGGAGAAAACAAAAACAGAAAAATATTAGCGTTTTAAGAAACACAAAGCTTAAATGCTAAGGAAGTTAGGATCCCAGAGAAGTTAATTTCACTGATTATGTGCCGAGTCTCATTCTCATTCCCATCTAACTCATTTCATTCAGTTAGAGTGCCCTTTGGCTCCTTACAGTTTGGGGGTGGGAATTCATCCTGATTATCTCCATCTCTTTGGTCCTTTGGTCACATATATAACGTGTGGAACCAACCTGGCTTCTCACCAGACAAAATCCCTTCAAAATTGGTAAAAATGTCAATACTAACACAGTTCTTTCAATCACCTGGCTTTGAACTTCAATTAATTTAAAAATGGCATAGAAGGAAAGAAGTAACAGTCAGGAGACACTCTTGTTCCATGTGAGGAGACTACACCAGTTACTTAATATATGATATCAGATTTAATCCTTGTGATGTAAGTACTATTATCAGCTCCTTTTTGTGGATGAGAAAACCGAGGCTCTTAGAAGTTAAGTGATTTGCCCAAGTTCACACTACTAGTACGTGGCAAAGCCAAATATAAACTCAAGTCTGAAGGACTCTGAAATCCCTTTCTCTCCATGTTTCCATGTTTTATTCCAGAAGTACCTCAAAAGGTCTAAGAAGTTCAGTTTATTTTAGCAACTAAATTATATTAAGTAAGCTTTAATAAGCAGCTAATACATGGTAAGGCTGATACAGAAACAAAAACAGATTTGGTCCCTGCCTCAAGGAACAAGGAAGACAAACAGAAAAAAACAAAAATATATTCTAAGAACTATCAACTAAAAGGTAGGAAGCAACAAATTCTATTTTAAAAATAAAGTATAAACAGGTACGTACAATTGAAACACAGAAGGAGAAACTACATTTTTGTCATCTGAGACTGATTTTATGCATTTTTTTTCTGCTTGTCCCACTGCTAGCTTCTAATAGGGTAACATATTGTCAGTCTAACAACTCAATAGAGTCCTAAAGTTAATTATTTAAATATTAAGGCTCAGAATACTAAACTACACCAGTGTTACAACAAAAGTTTTATAAATAATTCCTAATGTTATTTGGCCAAACATACAGAAAAAGAAAAACATTACCTTTTAATATGCAAGATCGGGACAGGCCCTAAGAGCATGTAGCAGCCAGCGGTGATTAAGTTTCCAAACACTAGAAGCCATTTCCTTAGATGCTGGTAAGGAGAAAGAGAGTCAAAGTGATTCTTAGAGGTGAAGACCCTCGGTAATCAAACAATGTAAAACATTAGTAAAGAACACAAGTAGTAATATTCAAAAACCCAAAGAGAATGAAGAAAGCAAAACTTTACATTTAAGAGAAAATAAGTAGATGATAAACTTGAAAGCAAGGGCAATATATAACAAGCTAGAAAGTGAACAAAGGACAAAGATTTCTTAGCAGGGGAGTGTATTGCAGATCAGATTTTGCACATGATGAACTATTCCAAATATAACAATGAATAAACTAACTATAAAAAGCAGTGACGGGCCAGGCACAGTGGCTCACACCTGTAATCCCAACACTTGGGAGGTCGAGGCAGGAAGATGGCTTGAGCTCACAAGTTTGAGACCAGCCTGGCCAACATGGTGAAACCCCGTCTCTATGAAAAAAATACAAAAATTAGCTGGGCATGGTGATGCACATTTGTAATCCCAGCTACTTGGAGGCTGAAGCAGGAGAATTGCTTGAACCCGGAAAGTGGAGGTTTCAGTGAGCCGAGATGACACCACTGCATTCCATTCTTGTGACAGAGCAAGACTATGTCTCAAAAAAAAAAAAAAAAAAAGAAAGAAAGAAAAAAAGCAGTGACCACCAAAAAATCCCCACCAAGTATTAATAGTTACAATACCTAAAAAAAATGACATTATTAAAACAATTACCTGCTAGAGACTGAATGCTTATGTTCCCCCCAAAATTTATATGTTACAGTTAACACCCCATGTGATGGTATCTAGAGGTGTGCCTTTGGGAAGTGATTAGGTAATGAAGGTGCAGCCTTCATGAATAGGATTAGTACCCATATACAAGAGGCCCCAGAGAACTCCCTTGCCCATTCCATCATGGTGAGGGTACAACGAAAGACGACAATCTGTGCACCAGGCAACAGGCCCTCATCAGACATCAAATCTGCCAGTGCCTTAATCCTGGACATCTTGGTCTCCACAATTATGAGAAATAAATTTCCATCATTTATAAAGCCTCTCAGTTTATGGTATTTTGTTGTAGTATCCTGAATGGACTAAGATTGTACCCAATAAAATTATCCCTTATAAACTACTTGAATCAGGACAAAAACTACAGGGGTGATGTATCTGCTCAGTTATGTAGGATTATGTCTGAAAACGAAGTTCCAAATACTGCTTTTTGTCATCTGGGTTACAAAGTAATCCGCAAGTAATTTTGTTCTTGATAAATATATATGCAAATCAAATAAAGAGGAAAAATGCAAAATATAAGCCCTAAAGCCACAGAAGTTTAAGATTTGACTAACGGTACTAATTCTGTACTTTCGTCATCTGGACTGAATGGTTGAAACCTAGTTGAAAGAGAACAGAAGGAGTTTTTCATCAGAAAGGCTATGGGATAACCAGTGTTTATTTATGCAGTCAGTTCTTTCACTCACTCAGAAAATCTAAATTATCTCCTCCTAAAGAAGAATCTCTCAATTTCATCAAGTCCGTAATAGCCTCTAGGACTCTGCTCTATTTATTAAGATCAATCTATATTTTTGCATTAAGAGAGCTTTTTCCTTTAGAGAGTCTAATCCAGGAGCCGGATGTGGTGGCGTATGCCTATAGTCTCAGCTACTTAGGAGGCTGATGCTGGAGGTATCACTTGAGTGAGCCCAAGAGTTCAAGGCTGCAGTGAGCCATGATCGTGCCACTATACTCCAGCCTGGATGACAAAGTGGAGGTAAGAAATTAGAAAAAGAAAGTCTAATCCAATAGTTTTTTTTGTTTTTTTTTTTGTTTTGTTTTTTTGTGTAAGACTCTTCCTCTTTTCCCAGGTGAGGCAATTTAAAGTGAATTGGCTTAGAGTGATAGCTGACCTTTAGGGTGATAGAAGACACTGAAACCTCTCCATCAGTCCAATTGAATATATCGGTTCTAACCAGTGGACTCCTAGAGTTCCAAAGGAACAGTTGGAAAACCACTACTCTAAACATACAAAAGTGACTCAAATATAAATTAAGTGTACGTACTGGCATTTTATCACTTAGGAGACCAAACAGTGGTGAAGAGATGGCATAGGACAATGCCAGACCCAGGAATACTAGTCCCACATATCCAGCTGGTAAATTAAACTGTAAAAGAAATCTTGTATTAAAGTCACATAATTAGGTCATTTTTAAATCAGTCAACATCCCTCTTTTCCTTCTACCGTTTCTTTAGCTCTTGTTATTACCATGAGTCTACTAATAATATTCTGCATTTTTCCTAATTTTTGTCTTACCTTGGAAAACGCATAACTTTTTCTCTGTGGGAGAACAACCTAAGCAGATGTCAGAAGAGTAGATTTTTTGCTTTGTAGCCTTTGGCATTAAACATATTTTGCTTCCATAATTCAGAGTATTTTGATATGTAAATTAATGTTTTGCAGACCATAAAAATTACCTGGAGAACTTGCTAAGAGAAGTTCTTGGATTCCAACCATACAGTTTCTGATTCAGAAAAAAGAGGAAAATAAATTTCTAAATACTTCCTAGGTTGGGCCGGGCGCTGTGGCTCACACCTGTAATCCCAGCACTTTGGGAGACCAAGGCAGGAGGATCATGAGGTCAGGAGTTCAAGATCAGCCTGAACAATATGGTGAAACCCCCACCTCTACTAAAAATACAAAAATTAGCCTGGTGTGGTGGTACATGCCTGTAAACCCAGCTACCCAGGAGGCTGAGGCAGGAGAATTGCTTGAACCGAGGAGGCGGAGGTTGCAGTGAACTGAAATTGTACCACTACACTCCAGCCTGGGTGACAGAGTGAGACTCCATCTCGAAAAAAAAAAAAAGATTTCTTAGGTTGGAGTTGGCTAATGGGATGGGCTGCAGCACTTCAACCTGAAAAGGGAGTGGCAGTGGTAAGCCTCCACCAACAGCCCTGAGGGAGCAAAGTCTGATGTAAGGCCCGGTGGGGTGGCTCACGTCCATAATCCCAGCACTTACGGAGGCCGAGGCAGGTGGATCACTTCAGGAGTCTGAGACAAGCCTGGCCAACATGATGAAACTCCGTCTTTACTAAACAATACAAAAATTAGCCTGGTGTGGTGGCGCATGCGAATAATCCCAGCTATTCAGGAGGCTGAAGCAGGACAATCGCTTGAACCCGAGAGGCAGAGGCTGTGGTGAGCCAAGATTTTGCCACTGTACTCCAGCCTGGGTGACACAGCGAGACTTTGTCTCAAAAGGAAAAAAAAAGGTCTGGTACAGTCCATCATCAGCCAGAAGCAAGCAGGGTCTATACTACCTCCCATGTCACAGATGAGTGGACTATCGTTATCTTTGAGGAAACCTCCTGTCTTCCTCGTCTTTTTAAAATAAATTAAATTTACTTAAGAAACAACAGCAAAAAAGATTTCTTATAAGATATACACAAACAACTTGGATTTCCCAGAGATTATAGATTTTCATTGTTTAGACACAGCTTCTTAAAAGCACATAAAAATGGCTCAAAAATACAGGTTGTTGATGATCTAAATGGACTGTGTCACCATAATCACAAAACATTTTTCTTATGAGTACTTTATGGATACTTACTGGCAAAAGGCAATATTATATTACTCTCTAAATCTCAGACCAGGCACTAAAATAACAGTCCCTAGGTTTACCTGTAAAGTACCCCAAACTGTCTTTAGCGATTTCAAGAGGTAGTATAAAATTATAACAAAAAGTAATTTTCTTCTTTTTTTTTTTTTGAGAGAAAGAAAGAAGGAGAAAGAAAAAGGGGGAGAGAGAACAGGATTCTTGCTCTATTGCCCAGGCTGGAATGCAATCCAAAAATAGGTATTAAAAACCTCTTTTATGCCAATAATTATGCTTCACAATGGAGACGGGAAGGAATAAGGGAAGAAAATAACAAACAAACAGCCAACCAATATTTCATTTAAGTCTGTGAAATGCTATGAAAATGCTGAAGAGTGATTTACTTCCAATTATGTAGTCACTTTCAGAATAGGTGTAATATGATACTGAGAAAAATGTATGTTCTGTAGACCTGGGTGGAGAATTCTATAAATATTCACTAAGTTTACTTATTCCAGGTCTAAATTCAAATCATAGACGTCCCTATTAATTTTCTATCTCATTGACCCGTCGAATATTAACAATGTGGTGTCAAAATCTTCTGTTATTATTGTGCGGGAGTCCAAGTCTCTTTATAAGTCATTAAGAACTTGTCTTATGTATCTGGGTGCTCCTATATTGGGTGCATATATATTTATGATCATTAACTCCTGTTGTTGCATTGATCCTTTTACCATTATGTAATGTCCTTCTTTGTT
>CAUYLG010072381.1:0-23228 GCA_963573385.1 Cacajao melanocephalus | reverse complement strand
TAATTAATATTCTTTTATTTTTATAAAATATTATTTTTTGGCATGTAAAATAATTTTTTTGGGCATGCTTTTTTTTTTTTTTTTTTTTTTTTTTTTTAGTTTTACTTTATTTCAGAAAATTTAACTTAGAAAACTGCAATTCTCCCTTTAAGGTAAAGGTTCTGTGTGTTTAAGTCCCAGGTTAGTATTCAGATTCTTTCTTTAAAAGTAGTTTTGAGGCTGGGTGTGGTGGCTCACACCTGTAGTCCCAGCACTTTGGGAAGCTGAGGCAGGAGGCTCGCTTAAGCCAGAAGTCTGAGGCTGCGGTGGAGTGCAATCCCCCAACCCACCGCATTCCAGCCTGGGCCACAGCATGACACACCGACTCCAAAACAAAAAAGTAGTTTTGAAATGTAACCCATGATGGAAAAAGAAATCAATGTCCCTTCTGAATCTTGGGGATGCTCTGTGCTGCCTGAGAAATAATGACGTATAAAGACTTAAGGGTAAAAGCAAGGCCCCCCTCACTACACATTTCCACAGCAGCCCCCACATGCTTCCTCCTGAGTGCTGGTGTGCTGAGCTCACCGTTCACGTGCTGCTGCTGTGTTTGGGCGTGGACTCCAGCCCTGTTGCATGCTGACCTCACTCGTGTGGCATGGATGGTCGTAAGAAGAGTGTCCTGGTTTCCACCTCCTTTTTAGTTCTCCCTTCCTTACCTCCTGCCCCCGCCTGTCTCCGTCTCCGTAGCCTGCAGGGTAGCATGTGAAGAGTTTACTCGCATCCTAAAGGTTAAGACTGACATATTTTAAGGTAGCTCATGAAAATGGAGCTTTTTCCCAGCTTTTCAATGGATGTATTTTCTTATCCCCTGAATTACTTTGAAATGTTTCAAGCATATAGAGAGTATACATTTCTTTTCAATTAATCTTCATCTCATTTGCAAAATGAGGGGATTGTGCTGGATAGACCCAGTTTCATTAGCAGTTTATTATGGTCGGTTTGTATTATAAAACATCATAGATCTGTAGTAACTGGTGATCTAAGAAAGTAGAAAAATGATACTACAATAGCAACTAATATTTATATAGTGCCAGAGCAGGCACTGTTATAAACAAAGAAACATACATGTGTATTCACACACACATATATGCATATATATAAAATCCCACATGCACGTTTAATCTTCACAATGCACAGTAACTCTATAAAGTAGGTGCTATTATTATCCCAGTTTTACAGATGAAAATGAAAAGTTAGTAATCTACTGGAGGTCACCTGGCCAATAGCTGAGGTAGGAAATAAATACTTAATTGGCACATTTTATCATTTAAATTATACTCTAAATGAGATAGCTTTCACAAAGGCTCAGAATCATCACTCTGTGGTTTCAATGCTGAAATCCTCTGGTTTTTGAAAAAGTAAAACTTTTACTCAGCTATTTGGCTTTCTGAACATTTGCATCAAATATGCATGTGAGATTCACTTGATGACATGACAGCTTTCAGTCAAATGGTGATAATGCTTTGTTAAAACAACCTTTAGTTAAAAACTTTTTTTTTCTTTAACTGAAATGGCTCTATACTCTGTGAGGCCAGAAAGCTAACTTTGGTTTCTTCACTGAGCACTGTGAATGTGTTTAAAACCTGCAGTTTTTCAGTGTTTCACTGTATAAAAATGATTGTGCTCATTGGAAAACATTGCAGTTTCTAAAACATTGACATGGTTTTGTTATTAAAATTCATTAAAGTTATCCCCAGATGAATACTACATTTCATTTTGATTTTTCTATCTTACCTCTCTCTCTTTTTAAATTCTTAATAGTTAATTTCTCTGGTGGATCAAAATAAGAAATGTTGCATCTTCTTTGTTTTCACTATTTTAATTATATACCGCTGGTTAAGTTTATTTTGCTATGTTACATATATTTAGCTAGTTTTTACAGTGGAAAGTAAATGTAATCTGAAGAACAAAATTTTTTTTCACGAATTCACTTAATAATTTTAAGGTTTTGTCATTTCTTCTTGATTTAACATGATTTTTGCCCATTGTAACACTAGTACCCCTCTTTAATTAGCTAAAAGTTTTAGCTAGCAACATTCTTCTTTTATCTCTTTACCCCTCAGCTTTCCAATATTTAAAATTAGGCTGTTAGTTCTCCAAGATCCCCTTCCAAATCTGGAAAATGCATGTTTCATGATTTAGAATGATTTAAATGGTGTTATTTACAGGCTTGAAGACCAGTTCTGATGTATTCAGTGTGTCCTCTCTTGTCAATGCATTTATGTTCTTAAACCCCTTGTTCACACTTTATGGTTGGAATGTGCATGGATTGTGTGGTTTCTATAATTTTTGATGTTTCTCTAAATGTTTGAAGTGATTGGGAAAAGATGAAAAAGAAAGTTACACTAGTGTGACTGTGTGTGGGTAGGAAGGTGTCCTGCCTAAAGTGAGATATATAAAAACCATTCTTTATAAGTCATGTTTCAAAACATATTTTAAAAATCTGATTGTCTTGATTTCCATACAGGATGACCCCATAGGAAATATTAACCTGGCCATGGAAATCGCTGAGAAGCACCTGGATATTCCTAAAATGTTGGATGCTGAAGGTGAGATGAAAATTGTTTGCTGAGTTATAGAAAATCTGAAGACTACAAATGTTATGGCTATACACTGGGACCTTAAAAATTTTATAGCTAAGTTACATCTGAAGTGCTGTGGATTCCTAACAAATTTCTATCACTGGCCACATGAGTAGTAGAGATTTTCGTGTGTAGCTTGTTCATAAATTTAAAAAACAAATTGTACCCTCAAACAAGCCAGCAAAATTACAGCAAAAGGATGTGGTAAAAAGTTTAGCTTCAGCTAAGAAACAAAATGCTTTTATTTATAAGTTTTAGAAAAATTTCCTGTATTTATTTTTTTTATCAACATAATGTTTTCTCCTAACCACGTAGAGAGAAGTGTAGCAAATAAATCCCTTTGTGACATACTTAAGAGAAAATAATTCCTTCCTTCCAGCCAGAAGTTATAGAATTGAAATATACAATATGGAGCATTCAACCATCAGTGTACCATCTAAACTTTCACATATTGTTTTTAATTCATCTACATTTAATTTCATTAGAGCTGAAAGAATTTCTATATATTTTGTACTTCAGCATCACTCATCTGGGGGACTTGTTTCAAATGTTTTTTTACCCCTTTTATATGGTGAATTCGTGTGAGCTGTACCTACAGCAGACCATTGAAACCACAGATATATGGGCACCATTCATTCATTTTATTTATTCATGATTTATTTACCACTCAACAGACATTTACTGAGCATTTACTATGAACAGGACCCTCTGCTGGGTACTGCAGGAGCTGATGAGATGTATACCCTGCCCTCAAGAAGCTTATGTTTATATATTTGTTTGTTATTGTAAATATTATTATTCCCTAATGGTCCATTACTTCCACTAATTAGCATTGTTGGGAAAAACTAAGGAAATTGATGATAGTCAGTTGTCAATCTTCCATTCCTCCTTGCTTTTGGTAATTGTATTACGGCCTTTGTAACAAATTACTGCAAACTAGGCAGCCTAACACAGTAGAAACTTCTCTCATAGCTCTCAAGGCTGTGTCTGAAATCAAGGAGTAGGCAACACCTTAAACCTCTCGGGAAGGGTTCTTCCTTGCCTCTTCACCTTGTAGAAGCCCCAGACATTCTTTGGATTGTGGCAGCATCAGTCCAATCTCTGCCTCTGTCTTCAAGAGGCCTTTCCCCTTCTGTGAATATTTTCTTTTTTTTTTTTTTTCTTTTTTGAGATGGAGTCTCACTCTGTCACCCAGGCTGGAGTACAGTGGTGCGATCTTGGCTGACTGCAACCTCTGTCTCCCGGGTTCAAGAGATTCTCCTGCCTTAGCCTTCTGAGTAACTGAGCTTACAGGCATGCACCACCATGCCCGGCTAATTTTTGTTTTTCTTAGTAGAGACAGGGTTTCACCATGTTGGTCAGGCTGGTCTCGAACTCCTGACCTCAGGTGATCTACCTGCTGCAGCATCGGATTACAGACGTGAGCCACTGCGCCTGACCTGTGAATGTTTTCTTACAAGGATACCATTCACATTTCATTAAGGGCCTATCCTACTCCAGCATGACCACATCTTCACTTGATTATATCTGCAAGGATCTTACTTCCAAATAAGGTTACATTCACAGGGGTGCTGGAAGTTGACTTCAGTGTGTCTTTTTGGGAAATGCAATTCAACCCATAACAGCAGTCTTTTAATTCGAACTCTAATTTTGCTCATTAATTAATTTAATCATTTTAAATCAAACATCTGTATCATTGGGTGTTGATACTTGAATGCATTATTTGGAATTCTGCTTATGGTTTCTCTAAAAGTCTTTAGAGGGAAGAAGTCTATTAAACACTGAAGTAGCAGCATAGGAAATTTCCTTTCCTCTTTGTCCATCTGTCCTAAGCTAAGTTTATATTTGTATGGCCTTCCTTTTGACTTTTTCATGTGATAAGTAACTATCTTGAGTTTTCCCACTGAGTTAATAGCCAGGATACTAAAGAGAGGAGAAAACAGGCAACATTTAGTAAATTTTCTAGTTTATTCATGCCTCCCTATGTCCTAAACTGAGGGTGAGTTTCATATTCCAGCACTCATGTATAATTATTCACAGGATCATCATCAGTGTTTCTCTGGCGCTGCGAATATTCTCCTTCTCAGTTCTTCTGTTTTTCCTTAGTCTCTGAGTCCTGGTCTAGCCAGATGTCCATTCTGCCTATCCTTCCAGGCAGATGGGGTGTGTTAGCACTGTGTTCATTTCCTCCTTCTAATCTTCCATACTTCATCTTTCCCTTTTAATGGTTCAGAAGAATGCTCACACACTGTGTTACTATCTTTGTGGAATAATTGCTCAAAAGAATCTTCCGGCAAACACTTCTGAACTTGGCCACTTTGTGTGTAGAGCGAGCAGTGGCGTCGCTGCCTAATAGATTTAGCCCACGCATTCCTTGTTGTACGTTCATAGCCTGCATTTGGACTTCCCATCACCTCAGCATTCTATCAGCATTCTAAAATTTCTGCTGCTCTTTTATGGTAATGTCATGTCCAGGTCTCCTCTGATCATGAGACCCTTTTGGTAAATCCTTGCCTTCCCACCTGCTGCCATGGGCCTTAATTTCTGTCATTTGTGTTGGTCTCTGAACCCAAGTGGGGATTTTCAGGTGGCTCATTGGCCCACTCACCCATGAACTGTTACTTGTAGCCAAAACTGGTGAAACTCTTCCTGCACTTACCTACTGTGCTTTTCAAAGGCTGTAAAAATGGTTTCTCTGTTTCCCTTCACAAATCCTTGTTTGAGGTACAGACTAGGTTTAGATCTGTGGATACCCTTGTTCCATGTGAGCCTGCAGAAGGGATCTTGTTGAGCGCTGGACCCTCCGTAGGTGTAGCAATAGAAAGTCCCAGGGAGTGAGCTGGTGTGTGCGCTCTGTTGCATTCCCAAGGCCTAATTCTGTCCATGGATGTGGCTTTCTTGCTAGGTTAGGGCTCTTCCTCCCTGCCTCTCCTCAGAGTAAGGAGACCGTCTGACTTGGAGGAGGCAGTTGTTTGTCTTTTCAGTGTAGCTTTCTTTGAACTTACTTTCTGTTCATGCAGTGGTGTGCCGTTCATGTTTGTCTATCTGGGTTAGCCTTGCCATTCTCTTTGGCAATTCCTTTATTTCCCTTGACTATTCTGAAAAGTTCACGGAGAGGAATCACTTTGCGGGTGTGACTTCTTTGATGTGAACCAAAATTTTAACACCATAAGTGTGTGGGGGCGAGGGGGGAAGATTCATGATTCCAGCATCTCTGAGGAAGCACTTAGCAGAAGCCTGCTGTGTTAGATCATCTACGCAGTTAACCTTCTTTTCTCCACACAGATTTAGTATACACTGCCAGACCCGATGAAAGAGCCATAATGACTTATGTTTCCTGTTACTATCATGCTTTTGCTGGTGCGCAGAAGGTGAGGATGTAAACCATGAGTCACCGCTCACCCTTCACCTTCTGTGTCTCAATTTTTTTTCAATCGTTTTCCTCTTTTTTCCCCCTCCTCCTCAGAGTAAGGAGACTGTCTGGTTCTGAGGAGGCAGTTGTTTGTCTTTTTTAGTCTAGCTTTCTTTGAGACTTACTTTCTGTTCATGCAGTGGTATGCCGTTCATGTTTGTTTTCCGGAAGACTCCATAGTTACACAACCCCACATCCTTTCTGTTCATAGTCTCTGCAAACCCAGAGACTAGGTTTCACCATAGGGAATTACCAGGTGGTCTTTTTAACTTCACACTGACCCATTGACTGACCCGAGTTCATGAACAAGGTTAAAAAGCAACTTACGAAAAAATGGTGTTGCCAAGATGGAGGAAGAAAGGATGTAGGTTTTCATGGTTCTGTTTTTCTGTCTTCCTATTGACTGTTTCAGCAACTAGTAGAAAAGTAGCAAGAGTCACAATCAGCACAAGCCACGTAGACCCTTCTCTTCAGATATTTTGTTACTCTTGGTGATTTCTGTTATCATACAGAAGTGATTGAAAGAGTTGCCCTCTCTGGTAAATTTCATCCTCACACAAGGCACTTTGCAGAGTAGGAATCCCCAGCAGTGGTGAGAGTGGGGAAGGGGAAGTGGGAAGACAGACAGCACAGTGCAGCCCTGTGAATACTCCTTGCATCTCGAAAAGTGACCTGCGTTCATCGGAGCAAAGGGGCTGGGTGCCCTGCTGTGGTCGGAGGACCGGAGTCCCAAGGAAAGGGTAACAAGCTCTGATCTGCCACATACCAGGTTTCCACGTGAATGCATCGAATGCATCTTTCAAGGCCCATCAAGGGGTGGGGGAGAAATCAAACCCTCAGTTCCATCCTTTAAAAACATGCTGGCTCAAACCACCCTGTTCATGAATCATTTTGTTACTGTACGGCCTTCCTGAGGTTCAGGACCACGGGCCCCTGAGACGCAGAAAATGGGTCCGTGTAAACCAATTTGTTCTTCCCTCTGTTCTCCCTGGTTTCTCCCCTTCGTCTGTGTGTGTGCGTGTGTGTGTGTGTGTCCTGTGTTATTTTCTCCCCCTTCAGACATCGTGAACACCCCCAAACCTGATGAAAGAGCCATCATGACGTACGTCTCTTGCTTCTACCACGCTTTTGCGGGCGCGGAGCAGGTACTCAACGCTTGTCCGTCTGGGCTGTTGCGTTACTTTGTCTCTGTTGGTTTTAGTTGTGCGTGCGTACTGGAGTGTGTGTTTGTGCGCTTCACGTCTGACCTTGGAATCTTTCTGAGTGTTTTCTAATAACCTAATTTGGCAAGTTCTAAACTGTGAAAACGTTTTTTTTAACAGCTCCTACTTTAGACAGTTCCTGAAATGTTTTTCTGTGTTTTTCTTTCAATATATTTCCTTTATTTCATTAGTAAGTTGTGGAAAGTATTTGTGCTTTAGAAAACACACACACACACACACACACACAGATGCCATGAAATTGGAGCCACATGCATTGAGTGGAAAAGGGGAAATGTGGCAAGGAGAAATGAATGCCTTTCCAACTCAGCCTTGTTCTCTGCTTAGAAATTGCCTTCACAGTTCTGTGATTTGTTCTGACATCTTTCAAGACTTCAAGTGAAATAGTGAAAGGGATAACAGAGTTGGAACCTCAAAAATATTTACATTTCTCAAGACAAACCACCCAAGGGACATTGAGGAAGAATGGCCCTCAGCTTTCTGCATATTCACCTGCTTCTGTTTCTGCCTCTCCTTGGAGGATCCTGATAAGCTGGAGTGGGCTGAGGATGCAGTGTTTCGGTGAAAGCCCATCGCTAGGAAATGACGCTAGCAGGCTGATTAGGGCTTTGGAGGAAAGGCCTTGGAAGAGGCTGTGGGCCCAGAAGCCTGGATAGGCAAGTTCCTCTGGTTCCATCATACAACTGTGGTATAAGGCACTTAGCCACTCCTGCCCCAAGTTCCTTTCCACAAATGGTGATAGAGAATTGTGTATTACCTCAGTGACTTCTCATGTAGGTTAGACAAAATCTTTTTTTTCTTTTTTTAGTTAGGAATTCCTTATCAAAACAAACTAACAGTAAATGTAGATTGTATGCTTTAATTTTATACGTATAAGTTGTCTTGTTTGGATAGATCTTTCATCAGGACTCTGCCATATCCATAATTTGTCCTTATAGTGAGAGAGGGTAAAACATTATATAATTTTATTTAAGGAACATGGCAACTGTAACAGACAAAAGGAAGCATGGCATCTAGGCCCGGAGAGTGGAGAGTTTCCCATACACAAACACGTTTAAACTTCCCTGCACAAAAACACCTGCTGTTGCTTTAGCGATCGTTTTCCATTATTAGTAGTAAAGTCTTGTGGTACAAATCCAGTTCTAGAAGACAGCTCTGTACCTCAAGTCAAAGATATCATATTTGCAATACAGAAAACATTAAATATTTGGGCTTATCAAGTTATTGAAATTTATTTGAAATACTTGCCGACAAAATCTTAAAGCAAGCTCAGCTCTGTGGAAGGATCCCCTCCCCAGAAAGTTCTACATATTCATATCAGGAGATCAGGAGATGAGGTCTTCAGTGAATTCAAGTGCAATGGCATATCTGTATTTTTATGACCCAGTCATTTTTGCCTTGATTTCCAAAGGCTGATGTTACTCAGGGCGTTTCCATCCCATCATCATGAGATCAGTGGAGAGTTCAGGTGGACACTCAGGGACCCAAGATCTTGGTTTCCTGGACCCATATATTTCTGTGACTAACTTGCTGGATGTTTACCGAGTTTGTGTTTGAGACTAATGCTCTCTCCCCATTATTCCCTACAGTCTAATCAGCCTGCCGTGTAAGTCTGTGTGAAAACTGTGACAAAGGTGTGAAATGATTCATAGAATGCAAAAGCCATGCCCTCAATCTTACCACACCCTAACCCAGACTCTGCACCATCTACAGCACGCCACCCCCCTCGTCCCCTCTCATCCTCCACTTCGTTCCGTGCTGTGTGTGCGCATTCCCGTCCACGGAGCCGTCCTGTTTACCTATTGTGTTTTACAGGCCGAGACAGCGGCTAACAGGATATGTAAGGTTCTTGCTGTGAATCAAGAGAATGAGAGGCTGATGGAAGAATATGAGAGGCTAGCGAGTGAGGTAAAGGAAACTGGTGACCTGCAGTTCTGTCCGTCCTCACGCAGGGGTTGAGGCACAGAGGGTGAAAACAGGGCAAAAAAATACTCCATGGGTTTTTTTTTGTTTTTTTTTTTTTTGCGTTTTTCATCTCAGGATGAAAGTAGGAAAATACACTTGATCTCTGAGGTTGTTCCTATGGTAGCAACCTAGCTTTTGGCAAAAATGTAATCCCCAGTGGTCTTTCCAATGATCCCAAAGCAGAAAGGTGTAGTTGCATGTCTGAAGGCAGGAGAACGGATTCTGTGCTCAGCTCTGCCCCCCCAGGGTTGGACACCCCTAGACGACCTTGCATTACTGTTCTTGTGTTGATTTTTTCCTGTTTCACTGGCTACCAACATCACATAGGATGCACTCCATATTCAAAAACCTTTCTCCACACAAGGGCCCAGCACCAAAGGAACTGGCCCAGCCTGGTGTCAGGAGCTGGCTCGGGCTTGTGTGTCAATATAAATATCCAGAGGAAATCTGGGGAAGACAGAGCCCTCCCTGCAGGATATTTGAGCATGCATTTCTGTGGCCCTTTCCGGAGCTCGTCAGCCAGGCTGTTGGTTAGGACAGCATTTTCCGGGTTGTTTTTTTTTGTTCTTGTTATAGCATCATAGCGACTACACAGTGTCCTCAATGTGTCTGCACTGTTTCCCCAAATACAAGCATGGGCTGCATGAAGCCCCCAGCCACCTCCTTTCTAAATTGGACTCAAATGCAGTGACACAGACTGCAGACCAAATAATTTTTGCTCTGCCATTTTTTTTTTTTTGAGACAGAGTCTTGCTCTGTTACCCAGGCTGGCATGCAATGGCACAATCCTGGCTCACTGCAACCTCTGCCTCCTGGGTTCAAGTGATGGTCCTGCCTCAGCCTCCTGAGTAGCTGAGATTACAGAGCCACGCCACCACACCCAGCTAATTTTGTATTTTTAGTAGAGACGGGGTTTTACTATGTTAGCCAGGCTGGTTTTGAACTCCTGACCTCAGGTGATCCACCTGCCTCAGCCTCCCAAAATGCTGGGATTACAGGTGTGAGCCACCGCACCCAGCCTGCCTTTTAATTTAGCTGATATTTGGCCTTTATTGGGAAAGGTATCAGGACACTTGGAATAAATCTTCCAATAAATAGTAGTGTAACTTAATGACACTGAGTTTATATTTTCATATTGCTGCTATAGAAAAATTCAGTTCGATAGCATTGTTTATTGGCAGTGATGGGGTTGCCAGACATGAAGCATGGCCAGTACTGAAGGCCAGAGGATCCTTAGTAATTCCATCCTTCCTTTTCTTCCTGGGTCCTTCATTTATCCTCCTAAAACTCTTTGACTCTAGATATATCACCATTTAAACTATTTTTCATTCTAATCTGCCATCATTTTCCAAGTGCTCAGTAGGCATAAGTGTAAACGATGGAGTTTTCAGCAAGCGGTTTCTAAGTCCTAGGTAGTCATTCAAGAGGTGGGTGTGTGTTTTGTCCTTAGGAATTCACTACCACATTCGCATCTATCCTGCAGATTTACTTAAAAGCTAGATGTTAAAATGTACTTCAGCATTGTGTTGGGCCCAGGCAAATACATTTGTATAGTAAATAATCTAATGAGATTTGAGCTTATTTTTTAAAAACACGTTTTAAGTTAAACCCAGTTCTTTGCTGAATTTATTACACCACAGTTCTGCCATGTCAAGTATTTTCTTTTTTTTTAATTTGAAAGTTCCATCCAGCATTTGTCTGCTAATGTCTGGTCCCTGAGTTTCTTGTAAACGTCACATTTTTGTAAGACACGACTTTACGTGCTCACTTTAAGTTTTCGACCTGTGTATGGTGTCGTTGGGGTGATCACTAGTGGCCATGGGTGGACACTGGAAATTTCATTCATGCCTCTGTGCATAGAGGTACCACATTTCAATAATTTTAGGAACACTAGGTTAATCCATTACAAATTATTGGATGCTTCATTTTTTTTTTAACTGGGGAGGGGGTTTGCCGGTGTCTTCAGCAGTATTTTTGTGTTTTGGGAGCAGCTTTTGGAATGGATTCGTCGCACAATCCCCTGGCTAGAGAACCGGACTCCTGAGAAGACCATGCAAGCCATGCAGAAAAAGCTGGAGGACTTCCGGGATTACCGCCGGAAGCACAAGCCCCCCAAGGTGCAGGAGAAATGCCAGCTGGAGATCAATTTCAACACGCTGCAGACCAAGCTGCGGATCAGCAACCGGCCTGCCTTCATGCCCTCCGAGGGCAAGATGGTGTCGGTGAGTAGCGAGCGCCAAGCCCTCGAGGGCCCCCAGGAAGCCTCCTTCTAGCCTGCAGGCTGACCTGAGTCAGAAGGAGGCATTGACTTCTTGAATCATTTTAGTTGTGTGAATATAATTTTGGCCCTGTAACCACTTCATTCTTAATACTTTTCTCCTAACCCTCATGCACTTCTTGACTCCAGCTGTCATTGGGATATGGTGTCCCACAGGGAGCAGGCCTTTAGGAAATGCTCAATGAGTAGCCCTCTTTCTCTCCTCCCTCCTCATGACCTTGGCCCCTCATGTCCACCAGCATCTACATCATGTGTCTTCTGTTCCCTGCTGTCACAACCTACCCATCCCACCTTCGCAAGGTCTGAGTCCTACATTTATCTCCCTCTCTTTCACATGGTCACTTTCTCCCTCCACCGAATCATGCACACCAGCCTACAAAAGTACTCTAAAATCTGCCAGTCACAAGCTCAAACCAAAGACTCCACATCTCCTGTGAGCAACTTCTTGGCTACCCTTCATAGCAAAATGGCTCGAAGGAAATCTTTGTGGTACCTATTTCCACTTCCCACTTCCTCCCCACTCACTCACTCACTTTTTTTTTTTTTTTTTTTTTGAGATGGAGTCGTGCTCCGTCACGTCACCCAGGCTGAAGTGCAGTGGCACAATCTCGGCTCACTACAATCTCTGCCTCCTGGGTTCAAATGATTCTCCTGCCTCAGCCTCCCAAGTAGCTGGGATTACAGGTGCCTGCCACCACAGCTGGCTAATTTTTGTATTTTTAGTAGAGGTGGGGGTTTCTGCTCAGGTCCACCAGCATCTACATCATGTGTCTTCATGTTAGCCAGGCTGGTCTCAAACTCCTGACCTGAGGTGATCTGTCTGCCTTGGCCTCCCAAAGTGCTGGGATTACAGACATAAGCCTCCGTGCTCAGCCCGCCACTCACTCACTTCTTTTACTCTTCAACTTGCAGTAAACTGGCTTCTTTCCTTGCTTCCACCAAGAATGTTCTTGTCAAAGTCAATGGCATCCATACCGCCAATGCAAGTCATTTTTATTTATTTATTTATTTATTTATTTATTTATTTATTTGAGACAGAGTCTTGCTCTGTCACCCGGGCTGGAGTGCAGTGGCACAATCTCAGCTCACTGCAACCTCTGCCTCCTGGGTTCAGGCGATTCTCCTGCCTCAGCCTCCCAAGTAGCTGGGACTACAGGTGCCCACCACCATGCCTGGCTAATTTTTGTATTTTTTAGTAGAGATGGGGTTTCACCATATTGGCCAGGCTGGTCCCTAACTCCTGACCTTGTGATTTGCCCGCCTCAGCCTCCCAAAGTGCTGGGGTCATTTTTATCTTTATATGCTCAGTTTCTTTGACCCAGCTGCCCATTTTCCCTTTCTTGAAGTTCTTTCCACTTTGGGCCTCCCGTTTCTTCCTCCTTCACTAGCAAGGCCTTCTTCTCTGCTCAAGGCCTTGCCTCCTCCATCTACCTGTAGATGTTGATGATACTCAGGCTTAGTGCTGAGCCCGCTTCTTCATCTTTATACCCTCCACGTGATCTCATCCACGCCCGTGGCTTCTTTTTCCTTTTTTTTTTTTGTTTTTTAAACAGGGTCATACTCTGTCACCCAGGTTGAAGTGCAGTGATGCAGTCACAGCTCCCTGCAGCCTCAGTCTCCCGGGCTCAAGCGATCCTCTCACCACAGCATCCTGAGTAGCTGGAACTACAGGCGCATTCCACCACTCCTGGCCAATTATTTCTTTGTAGAGATGAGGTCTCGCTATATTACCAGGGGTAGCCTAAAATTCCTGGGCTCAAATGACCCTCTGACTTCAGCCTCCCAAAGTGCTCGGATTATAGGCCTGAGTCATGCCCAGCCAGGCTCATAGTTTTAATTGCCACCTAAATGCCAATACCTCTCAAATTTTAAATCTTCAGCCCTGACTTCTCCCCAAATTCCAGGCCAATATATCCACCCGGGTATATTATAGCATATTAAACCTAACGTATTCAAAATGATTCCTCCCAGTTTCCTCGATCCTAGTGAATTATATCACTGCCCTCTAAGTTGTTAACCTGCAAACCCAGGTTTCATCCTTGATTCTTCCCTTTCTGTCACTTTCTTACATCCAGTTCTTCAGGCAGTCCCACTGGCTCTTCTTCAAAATACATCTTAAGTCGCTGCTCTTAATCCCCTTCTCTTGAAATACCCTAGCTTGGCTGTGATGAATACATTTTGAACAACCCTGCGAATTCCATTTTGCCCACCCTGAGCTGTGTATGTCGTTCTGTTCTGAGAGCGTGTGGTCTGAGACATCTGACATCTTGGTAACCAATTTTCTAAGAAATGGCCCACCGGGCCATACATCGTGTACCTGCAACTGTGTAACTGCCTCCCTCACATCCTGAGTGAAAAACAACTTCAAATAGAATTTTGTTGTTAGGCAACCCCCCTTCCCCTAACTGTCCTTCTGCTTACCGCCCCCTGACCCTAAACTGATATAAAAATATTGACCGCACTTTGTTCTGGGCTGAAAGGTTTGAGCTCTAGCTGACTCTTGGACGCCAGCCATTAAAAGTGGACTCTCAACAAACTCAGAGCGTGGCGCTTCGGTTTAAACTCGTTTGGGTATCACACTCCTTCCCTGCACGGCCACTGACCTATTCTAACCCACGATTCTCTCTCCTTGGACCCTGCAAGTAACCGCTGACTGGTTCTTCTTTTTTTTTTGCCCCTTAAAATTCATCCCCCGTACATCCGCCTCTGTCATCTTTTAAAACTATGAATCAAATCTCATCTCCTTTCTTCTCAAAACTCTCCAGTGACTCCCCAGAGTATTTAGTGTAAAATCCAGGTTCCTTATTTTGGCCTATAAGGACCTGCATGATTGCTAAACGCATCTCTCGCTCCGCCCCAACTCATACCGCCCTGCCTGCTGCCCCTCCCGCACGTAGAGCACATCCCCGGTGCTTCATCACATCCCTGGCTTTTTCTGCCATTGAGATCTCAGCCCAAATGCCCCCTCCTCAGAGGGGTCTTCTCCAAGTCACCTGCCCACAGGGACCCCCTGACGGGCGGGGCTGGCGGTATCTCTTGACCCTGCTTTGTTTTCTCTCACAGGATTTCATTTATCACTTTCCGAAACGAACTTGCTCGTTTAAGTATGTGATGATTAAATTACTGCATGGGAACGGGGCACTTTATAGGTGTTGTTTACTCTTAGACAGTTTCTCACTAGTGCCTGGTACGTGCTAGATGCTCAGTGAATAGTGTTGGTGGCTGGTTGGCTGGACAATTCACCCCAGTCACTAGATAAGAGTTGTTTTGGAAGCTGAGGGTGGTGGCCCATGCCTGTAATCCCGGCTATGGGGGAGGCCGAGGTGGGAAGATTGCCAGAGCCCAAGAGTTAAAGAACAGCAACATAGCGAGACTCTACCTCTTAAAATAATCATCATCATCATCATCATAAAAGAGTTGCTTTGAAATGAGTCATCCTGAGGCCTTATCTTCTGGTAGCCAGAAATTGTTAGCCCTCTGCATCTTTGTCTACAACTGGAGAAGTGTCAAGATAGCTGATAACTGTGTTAGTCTTAAAAGGTCCCAGTGAATTCTAGTTAAGACACTTGGAAGCCAAATAACGGAATGGTTATTGGGGTGGAAGGTAAGGAAGGAAAAGAAAACAAAAGGAAAACACCATCAATCATGTAGTGGAGGGGATTTATAGAAGAAGTTAGGAGGCCAGAATGTAACGAATGTGCTTGTTACATGTTCGCTTCCTTTGCCCTCCAACCATCCCAGGATATTGCTGGTGCCTGGCAGAGGCTGGAGCAGGCTGAGAAGGGTTACGAGGAGTGGTTGCTCAATGAAATTCGGAGACTGGAGCGCTTGGAACACCTGGCTGAGAAGTTTAGGCAGAAGGCCTCAACGCACGAGACTTGGGCTTATGGTAAGTAGACAGGACTCAGATTGGATTTTTGAAAAACCAGAGTTGAGTCCTGCACAGAGCCACGATGCGTCCTTACAAACTCTGTGCCTAATGTCTGTGACGCTAAAGGTAGGGGTCATCACCTTTCTCTGCTATAGTCTCAGTGCCAAATTTATTTAAGAGGTAGGCATGAGGGCTGGGTGCAGTGGCTCACACCTGTAATCCTGGCATTTTGGGAGGCTGAGGTGGGTAGATCATGAGGTCAGAAGTTCGAGACCATTCTGGCTATCATGGTGAAACCCCATCTCTACTAAAAATACCAAAAATTAGGTGGGTGTGGTGGCACGCACCTATGGTCCCAGCTACTTGGGAGGCTGAGGCAGGAGAATTGCTTGAACTGGGAGACAGAGGTTGCAGTGAGCTGAGATCATGCCACTGCACTCTAGGCTGGGCAACAGAATGAGAGTCCATCTCAAACAAACAAACAAAACAAAACAAAGAACAGTGATAGGCATGAACATTTATTTTCTAATCAAGCAGATAATCTATTTCTCCCCAAAATGGTGCCCAAAATGTGTTCTTTACATACCTACCTACATAAGGTCTGGCCTCCTACAATGTTTTCTATTTGATTCCACAAGTATCCGTTCATTCCCTAACTGGTGGTCAGACGGCCCTGGGCCAACCACTAGCTTCTGCCAGTAGAATGTGTCTTAAATGCCACAGAGCAACATAATATGCTGTGTAGAAAATCTGATTGGGAAAAAGCGTGCAAGGTATCTGTCATCTAACTTTCTTATTTCACTTATATTCATCTGTTTTATTCAGGCCTTACACACATACCTGCTTCCATAGCCATAAGAATATGGTTCTAACTTTTTTTTTTAACTGTCTGCTGGACTAAATAGTCCTTCTTGCTGAGGCAGAAGAATAAAGCATTTTCCCCATCACATAATAATCTGTTTTGAGATTTGGGAGATTTCTCCTCATTCTGTGGTTTTTGCTTTTATTGTTGCTTGATTTTTAATATTTCATAGTAAGGTAGTTACAAGCCAGGAAGCTGGAGCCAGGCGGGTTGGGGTCGCAGCTCTGACACGTAGCAGCTGTGTGCCCCAGATGCGTTCCTAATCTCACAGGGCTTCAATGTCCTCTTCAACGTTGGAGTAACAGTAATACCTTCCACATAGGGTTTCTATGAAGATTGAATGAGTTTGTATTTAGAAAGCATAAGCATTTGAAGTAGCATCCAGAACGCAGTAAGTGCTACTTCGTGATCATTAGATATAAACATTTACTTTCCACTTCCAATTTTATAGAATTTATTTGTTTTTTTTGATGGAGTCTCCCACGCTGGAGTGCAGTGGGGTAATCTTGCCATCTTGGCTCACTGCAGCCTCTGCCTCCTGGGTTCCCAGGTTTCAGCAATTCTCCTGCCTCAGCCTCCTGGGTCGCTGGGATTACAGGTGCATGCCATCACGCCTAGCTAATTTTTCTATTGTTTAGTAGAGACGGGGTTTCACCATGTTGGCCAGGCTGGTCTCGAACTCCTGACCTCAGGTAATCCACCCGCCTCGGCCTCCCAAAGTGCTGGGATTACAGGTGTAAGCCACCCTGCCTTGCCAATTTTACAGAATTTTAAAGGTCATTAGCCAGGGGATAAATGTGGTTCCAGTCGTAACCACGGCAGTGGCTGGATTTAAGAAGTATTTATATGGGAAAATATAAATGGAGGGTCAGAGAGGAAAATTTCTACTATTTATTATTAGGAGAAACAAAGCACAGGCTCCATTTAAGCACACAGACGATGGCTTTCAAATAGAAAGAACTAGGGTAGGGTGGAAGTCATGGGTAGACAAACAGCACAAAGGTTTTATCTAAGCATCCCCAGTAGCTCTTGGGAGTGAGTAATTACTAACTTAACTGAGGATCACACAGGAAAATCAGATGCTTATGACTTAAAATAACGAAGACTACAAATTTGGTTTATTTTATTTTGTTTTATTTGAGATGGAGTTTCGCTCTGTTGCCAGGCTGGAGTACAGTGGCATGATCTTGGCTCAGTGCAACCTCCGCTTACCACGTTCAAGCGATTCTCCTGCCTCAGCCTCCCAAGTAGCTGGGACTACGGGTGTGTGCCACCACACCCAGCTAATTTTTTTTTTGGTATTTTTAGTAGTAAGGGGATTTCACCATGTTGGCCAGGATGGTCTCGATCTCCTGACCTTGTGATCTGTCCACCTCAGCCACCCTAAGTGCTGGGATTACATGGGTGAGCCACCCACCCGGCCTGGTTTGTTTTTGTTTTTTTTTAGAATGCACTTAGCGTGCTCTCCTTCCCCCTTTGTTTGGAGCTTTCAAAATAGAGGGACTGGGGCATCCTTAGCAGGTAGCAGCCCGAACTCCATTGCATGCCTGGCCTGTGTCTTCAGTCCTGCCCCTCTCTGTCCCCTCATCTTGGTTCTTTGGAATCTCAGCACTCCCTGAGAACATGGCTGGCACGAGGAAGTCTCTGTGCCCTCAGCATATTCATAGTTTCTCGCGACCACCTTTGCAGGCAAAGAGCAGATCTTGCTGCAGAAGGATTATGAGTCGGCATCGCTGACAGAGGTGCGGGCTCTGCTGCGGAAGCACGAGGCATTCGAGAGCGACCTGGCAGCGCACCAGGACCGTGTGGAGCAGATAGCAGCCATCGCGCAGGAGCTCAAGTACGTGCAGATGCTCTGCATCCTCCCAGGAGTCCAGGGGATTCCACAGAGAGGGCAGAGGCAGGCCTGCCCTTCCTTTCCCAACTAAATGCAGAAGGAACCAAGCTGGAGGCACTCTGTGCAGGGATTCTCCTTATTTCTTATTTCTTTTTCCTTTTTTCTTTTATTTTTTGAGACAGAGTCTCGCTCTTGTTGCCCAGGCTGGAGTGCAATGGCACGATCTCGGCTCACCACATCCTCCACCTTCTGGGTTCAAGCGATTCTCCTGTCTCAGCCTCCCGAGTAGCTGGGATTACAGGCATGTGCCACCTCACCTGGCTAATTTTGTATTTTTAGTAGAGATGAGGTTTCTCCATGTTGGTCAGGCTGATCTCTAACTCCCGACCTCAGGTGATCCGCCTGCCTCGGCCTCCCAAAGTGCTGGGATTACAGGTGTGAGCCACTGCACCCAGCCTCTCCTTGTTTCTTTAAATGTAGAAACAGACTTCAGTTCTTTGGTTGTGGTAGAATCCCTGTGTCCTCCCATCTGGCAGCACCCTAGCCCCCAGCTCAGGCAGCTCTGCTTCTGGAAAGATGAGAAATAAGTCTGGAGCGTTGGTCCCAAGAAAGCTATGGGAAGGCAGCCTCACCCAGGCCAGGTGCAAGAGGCAGAACAAAGCCTATCCTGAAACCAACACGAAACAGAGGGCACTGCCTCACGTCTGCAGGAAGAGACGCCAGGGCCCCACTTGGCTTTATCATCGCATAAGTGCTGGTGGTTTTTTTTCTTCTTCTTCTTTTCTTCTATAGCCTTCAGATGAGAATTTTTTTAAAAATATATTTTATTTATTTATTTATTTATTTTTGAGAATCTTGCTCTGTCACCCAGGCTGGAGTGCAGTGGCGCCATCTCAACTCACTGCAACCACTGCCTCCTGGGTTCAAGCAATTCTCCTGCCTTAGCCTTTAGAGTAGCTGGGACTACAGGTGCGCACCACCACGCCCACACCACCACACCAGGCTAATTTTTTGTATTTTTAGTAGAGACGGGGTTTCACCGTGTTAGCCAGGACGGTCTCAATCTCCTGACCTTGTGATCTACCCGCCTCAGCCTCCCAAAGTGCTGGGATTACAGGCGTGAGCCACCACACCTGGCCCTATAATGCTGGTTTTGTAAGAACTAACATGACAATTGAGCCTACGCTGGATTAAGCATGGAGTGAATGTTCTCAGTTCCCCTATTCTGTGTAGCGTGAGCCCTGGGGTGCAGCGGCCCTCAGGGAGAGGAGCCTCCTTGCAGTGTTTCTGAGCTTTCTTAAGCTCCTTTCCCTTGTAATAAAGACAACATTTTTTTTCCCTACTCCTTCTCCCACCATTATCATCACTGATACATCTGTAGAATTTTTAGAGCCTGTCCCATAATGGTAACTTCAAAAATTAAATAATAGGCCGAGTGTGGTGGCTCTTGCCTATAATCTCAGCACTTTGGGAGGCCAAGACAGGCAGATCACAAGGTCAGGAGTTCGAGACCAGCCTGGCCAATATGGTGAAACCCTGTCTCTACTAAAAATACAAAAATGACCTGGGCATGGTGGTGGGTGCCTGTAGTCCCAGCTACTAGGGAGGCTGAGGCAGGAGAATCGCAAGAACCTGGGAGGCAGAGGTTGCAGTGACCTGAGATTATGCCACTGCACTCCAGCCTGGGTGACAGAGTGAGACTCTGTCTCAATCAATCAATCAACCAATAAAATTTATTTCAATATATTTCATTTTAAAACTGCCATGTTCCTCACTTTGGACTAGAGAAAACCCCTTAATTAGCAGATGGGGCCTTTTAAAAGAGATCCTGTGTTTCAGTCTTGCCCACATAAACTCTTACTTTCTTGTGACCTTTATGTCCACTTGGTGCACTGTACTCATAGCCTGCAGACGGTCTTATTTCCCATGCTTCTGGAATGTTGGCTTTTTAATTGTTCAGTAACAGGTACAAATAAAATAAGGATGAAAAGAAACTCAAGCTCTTTAGTGCTCTATAATAGCTCCCATGAGCCGTCTGGAATGGCTTTAAGTGTTGCCCATAAAATTTAAATTATAATTGTATATTATTATTATTCTTGGCATCCTCAGTGCTTATGTCTTCACACAGGCTAGAGATTAACCACACATAGAACTTAAGTATGTGCTCTTCTAACTTTATTAACCTCCTTTTCCATTTTTATCTGCCCTTCAAGAATAAATTAAATTTTCTGTGCCATTCTCAAAGTGCATAAACAATAGTTATACACATAGTTATGCAAACTCTAACTCCTTGAAAGCAGATACATGTAGAAACATTGCTTATGAATTAGAGGAAGAGAGAGAGATTATACCCTAAAGATAATTCTGGATGGGTGAGCATTGGTGTCTCCGTTATGGAACAAGAGAAGGATTCCTAGGTTTTTGTTTCTGGAGAAGTCTTTCTTTTCTTTAATATCTGCATTTTCAAGAGCCATAGCCTTCTCATTTTGTATTCAGGGCTGTGCCAACTGCTGGTGTTTTGGTTGGTTTTGTCTCTTTGGTTGTAACAAGTAAGCACAAGAATCTTAGTCGACCTTGGTCTGGTGAAGAGGATTTGTCTTTAGAAAGCTGCTGTTTGCTCTTTAATCAGGTGATAGGGAGCTTCTTATCTACTGGAAAAATACTCAGATAATAACCATATGCATCCTCTTTGTTCAGTAACAGAGACAAGAACATTCAGTAAGCACAAAATTAGTATTATTCAAAGGAAAAAAAATGCAACAAACAACCACTGCCTTAATTTAAGGTTGCAAAAAGAAGTAAACAAACAAGCTTTAAGGAAAGGAATTTGGTAGGGTAGGAGGGAACTTTTCAAGTTGTCTAATCCTGGACTGTTTTTGAAGAAGCCTCCTAAAGATGTCTTTAAACTTCCATGGTTCTGGATTTATATCTTAAGGAAGAGGGTGATTAAGTTTTATACAGGATTCAAACTTGTTATCCCTGGAGTCACTGGATTAAGCTTCTAGTTAAGAATTTCCTTTAGGCTGGGTGCAGTGGCTCATACCCATAATCCCTGCACTTTGGGAGACTGAGGAGGGAGGATCATTTGAGGCTAGGAGTTCAAGACCAGCCTGGGCAACATAGCAAGACTCTAACTCTAAAAAATTTTTTAAAACAGCTGGGCCTAGTGGCACATGCCTGTAGTACCAGCTACTTGGGAGGCTGAGGCAGGAGGATCACTTGAGCCTAAGAGTCTGAGTCTGCAGTAACATATGACCACGTCACTGCACTCCAGCTTGGGTGACAGGGTGAGACCCTTTCTCTTAAAAAAAAAATGGCTTCAGTGGTAGGCACAGAAAGATAGAATGCATAGACAGATCTGGCAGGGAAAAGTAAGGATTTAGTGAGAAGTCATTTTGTTCTAGCTTGTCACACTGGTGGCATCAGATGAGTCGGAACCTCTTTGTCTCTACGTGGAAGGGCTCAGTTCGGCCCCATTTCACAAATCCCTCTATGTCAGAGAAAGTCATGGTACCACCGCTCTGGGCCTGATACTCTACCCAGTGGTGAGGCCAAGTGCCCTTCCAGGGAAGCCAAGGGCACAGTGTGGCACAAGCTGACTCCTCCCTCCCCGCTGACTCATTTTGATGTTCCAGTCACTGTGGCTGCTTCCTGGCCCACAGGACTGTCCTCCAGGTCAGAGAGTGGCACCTTCAGACCTTCACTCACAGGGACATTGCCACTTAGAAATCATGCTGTCTGAGGGCCTCTCCCAGAAAAAGAAGGGAAAATAAATTGAGCCTGAAAGGGAAAATAAATTAAGAAGACAGCGGTTCTCTCTGTTTAGAAATCTGTTGGCCAGCAAAAGCTTTATGAATTCTTCTTATAAATTATCGGAGAAGAGTGATGTTTACGGTGATGATAGTCAACAAAACCTGAAATACCATTCCAGTTCTCTATCAAATTTGTATTTATTTTTATTTGTATAAATGTTGGGGGTGGGGGTACAAGTGCAGTTTTGCTACATGTGGCCGAGTCAGGGCTTTTAGGGTATCAATCACACAAATAATGTACATTGTATGAAATTACATTAAGCAATTTCTCATCATCCCCCCACCCTCCCACCCCCTCACCCTTCTGAGCCTCCATTGTCTAGCAGCCCACTCCCTATGTCCGTGTGTATATATTTCAGATTTTAAAAAATTGTTTAAACTTCCCTGTTGTTTTTCTTTTTTTAGCCCATATTCATTTTCTCTCATCATCTGGGAAAGTTAATCTTCATTTATTTTCACCTTTAATAGTGAACTGGACTATCACGATGCTGTGAATGTCAATGATCGGTGCCAGAAAATTTGTGACCAGTGGGACCGACTGGGGACGCTTACTCAGAAGAGGAGGGAAGCTCTGGAGGTGAAGTCTTGAAGCCACCTGTTGCCATGAAATCTTTTAACAGACGCTGTTTAGTTAAATCACTGGTATTCATTGTCTATTTATCTGTGGTAAGAAACAGATTGTCTAATGAAGGAACCTCTAAAGAAAACATAAAAAGTAGGAGAAAGAGGGAAATGGGAAGTTGGTAGCTTTGTGCTGTAATTTATCCAGACAGCAACAAAGTATGTTTTTCAATTTTTAAAAACCCAGGGGTGGTGAGATTACGGCATAAATCTACTTTGTATCTGGTAATAACAGTACATTTCCAGAAGTCCTTCTACCTGAGTAAATTGAGCCGTGAGTGAGTCAGGAAATGAGAGATGTCCAAAGGGAAGATGGAGCCAAATGCTGAAGTCAGTAAGTTGATAAGAAACAGAATCGGGATGAATTTGGCCTTAGCTAAGTGTAAGACTCAGTGTAAGACACAGTGGGTAGCTGGTGTTGAACTGCCCCTCGTTGTCTTTAACCATGGAAGACATCTCTCACATGAAGGAAATGAGCAGTTTACCAGTTCCCTGAGTCCTTTCTCCTTGACTCTGATGACACTTTTGAGAGAACGCAACATCAAGCTTCCCAAATGCCAAATGGCTGTGACATATCTGCTTAAAGAAAGAAACAACCAACCCAAATGCCCATCAGTGATAGACTGGCACATATACACCATGGAATGCTATGCAGCCATAAAAAGGATGAGTTCATGTCCTTTGCAGGGACATGGATGAAGCTGGAAACCATCATTCTCAGCAAAC